>JAUPFK010000013.1:6697140-6867681 GCA_033060865.1 Dorcus hopei
CAATTAGTAGATAACACTACTTTTACAGTTTTGTATTTTTTTATGATAACAAAATGCATTTTAATAACGAAGAGTTACGCGACATGACATACCTACTAGGAAAAGGCAACCATAACTCTCTTTTGGCATCAAGATTATATTCGCAGCATTATCCTATGAGAAGACACCCGGATTATAGAGTTTTTCAAAGATTGAAAGAAAGATTCTAAAGGCCAGGAAACATTAAATACAGTAAAAATGTTATTAAAATAACGTTATGTAAATATTTTCAAAATAAAGAAAAATAGGAATTAGTTTAACAGGAACATATTCAATTATGTACTTTGAACAAAAAATAAAACATATTCATTGATTTATCAGCAAATCAAAACAGAAGAACCGGTCGGAAAGACTAAATAACGTCAATATTGAAAGAAAGAAAAATTATTAATTTTTGTCTCACGACTTCTTCAGTTTGGGCAAATACATTTGGCGTTTTATGAAAGCTTATTAAAACAGTGTTTCATGAGAGTCTAGGTATACTGGGTGATCCATTTGAAAATTTAGAGGAAAATTATCTTTCGCAAAACTCAACACCCTGTACACATAATAACTGATAGATCGAAGCTGTTTTGAAATTTCTGCAGAAAAGATATTGTATTGAGTACCTATAAAAATTCAAGACGAAATGTAAATAAATAACAAAGACATAAGCACTCATATCATGGCAATTTTTTACACTTAAACATCAAAATCTTACAAACTCTTAAGTAAAACTTCCTAAATTTTTGGTTATTGCCTATTCATTATGAGTACTTTCGAAATATGTAAAAATATACTAGGTGTTCCATTTAAAAAAATATAACTTTGGTATGGCTCTCAGTTACCGAACACTCTGTATAGCAAAAATTGTGTGCAAATCGGTTTTGATTGCAGCAGATTCCTCGAGCAGGCTCTGTACAGCTGTTTCAGGCCTAGTTGGGCCTTCATCAGCAGAACCGTAGCTCGAGAAATCCATTGCAAACCAAACCGACATGTCCGAGTTATTCGCCCATGCGATGTGAAAGTAATAAACAATTTAAGTAGCGACATCTTGCAATCGCTTTTTGACCTAACATCGCAGTAGGATTGACAAATTGAAGTTAGTTCGCCACATAATAAGTCATCCCATGCGAGGCGGCCATGCTTGCTGTCAAAGCACATGAGAATTTTAGAAAAATTGTGTGCAAATCGGCTTTGACAGCAAGCACGGCCGCCTCGCATGGGATGACTTATTATGTGGCGAACTAGCTTCAATTTGTCAATCCTACTGCGATGTTAGGTCAAAAAGCGATTGCAAGATGTCGCTACTTAAATTGTTTATTACTCTGTATAGCCTAAAATAATTTTATGAATTTTATAATGTTATGACTGAGTTACATCTTAGCTCGTTTGAATTTTTTTTCTATCTTATATACTATAGACGGTAGAGAAGACCGCGGCCTCACTTTGTGAGGCGTGTATGCCTTGCCCAAACACAATGTCGCCAACATTGTACCGTTGCGATGCTGCCAACTTAATGTGATTTTATTTAGTTTGCAGGCACCTTACTAAAGACTAAGGGCCAGTTTACAGAAAATTTAATTGCAATCAGATTTTAATGACGTTGTTAATTTGACAGTTCGCAATGTAATTCTTATGGCAACTTAATCGTGATTAGTTTAATTCGTAATTAAATATTTGATTTGCTTTCTGTAAACCCACCCTAAATTTCTAAAATGTTTATATTTATATATATTGCTTCGTTCTCAAGGCATTTTTATTGAATAATCATATTATATTTCATCGATGTATATTTTTATCTTAAATGTTTATATCCCGATAATAATATGATAAATCACCGCCTCTGATTTATTTATTCAACGTTTTTTTTATAACAACAAATTTATGATGGACCGATTTAACTGGAAATCTACACAAATAAGACAAATGTGTTTGGTGCTAAAATATTATATCGTTTCACGTCTTGTATGTGATTTAAATTGGAAATCTGCACAAGTAAGACAAAATAATGCGTTTAAAATTATAAATCATATTGATTGTTTGTTTTTTTAGCGCTCAATTGTTCAGTCTGCTTGCGGCAACAAGTTGAAACACGTTTTTAGACGCATCCGTCGGTCATCGACCTCTCGCAGCGATCTTCTAAAATGTTTATATTCCGATAATAATAAATAAAAACTGAACCGCGGCGCTACCTCTGATATTTATTCAACGTTTTTTTTTTAAAACAACAACATAATATTATTTGTGATGGGCTGGAAATCTGCACAATAAATCTTATTCATTTTTTTTTTATTTACTTCTCGGGATTGTTTAGTCTGGTTGCGCAACACGTCCATCGACCTCTTCACAGATAACTTCCCCCACCTAGGTCCACCTGGAGCGCGCGCGACCTTCAAACTGTCACCGTACCGTCCTATAATACCTACTGACCCATGTTGTGGCGTATCAATCCACATCAGAATTTAATTTGCAATTCAAATTTACAATGATATACAGGATATTCTTATAACAGCGAACACAATTTCCTTTTATTTCTCCACAATAAGATATTCAGTCGTTTCTTTGTGAGGCAACACTATTTTTGTATCAAGCGCCTATTAACAATTCTAAAAACAAAAGATATGTGAGTGTAAGCAACCTCGGATAAAAATTCCTTAGTAACTCGTAGACCATTCTTAGTAGACCCGTGTTGTGACGTATCAGTCCACATCAGAATTTAATTTGCAATTCAACTGTGTAATAATATGCAGGGTGTTTCCTGAAATGAGAACGCAATTTCATTTTATTCCCCGCCAACGCGATATTCAATAGTTTCTTTGATGGTTTTCATAATAACACAACTTTTTCACTGCTTCATTCTTTTAAGTAACTCATAAACCATTTATCAATTAGCTATTCGTATATGCTGCAATTGTTTTCTTTCGCACGCCCCGCCATTTTTGCTCAAATTCTCCCTCAATCTCCGTTCTGGAAATACGTCGTTTAATCGACGGTGAAAATAAAATTTGAGCGCTTATTTTTACGTGCGTTAATTGATGACCAATAAACGTCCAGATGTATCGTTTCGAGCTCGCGCGCGCTAAACAAAACCAAATTTGCGCATACGTCCATTGTATTCCTAGTAATTCGACCGATTCACATCAGCAGATACCACACACTGAAAAAACAACCGATGTGAAATTACACTTAAATAAATTGGTTACTTTGGACCTGTTTAATAAACGGTAATTTGCTACCTACCTGAGTTGATAAGTATTAGTTTTATACTGGAGCGAAAATTTGCTCCAATGTTGCCAGCCAGCTGCAGTGGGACGGGAGGGGGGGGTTCTCAAACCAAAACGCGAAGGTCAATCCAAATACAGGCGCCACTTATTTTTTTTTTAAAGGAATTGCGTGAAAAATTAAGAAAACACGGTACGTCCAAAGCATGAAACAATTTTATTAAACGTATAAAACAACGAAGGTCGAACAGGTTAAATAATCAACTAAGCAATAATCATGATACGGTAATACCTAATTTTTTGGATCCGAAACTACTACAGAGCTAATTGAAATGACAAAAATAACATTCGCCTATACTAACGTCGAAGAAACCGATTTGTGCGCTTAACGCACAATAGCCGATGAATTCCTCCGAAACGGAGTTTACTTTGCGAGTATACGCAATTTACGTGCACAAATGCAGCTACATTCAATCCACCGAGAAACAAAATTTAGGCAAACAACAAAAAAAAACATGACCTGTTCAAGCAGCGTCGTTACGTCCGTCGATGGCGATGGATGCGGCCGTCTATGGGGCGCTTCCGTGGACGATCGGCTTTCCCCGGATGGATGCGTCGATTTGTAGTCGCAAGTTGCCACGAGATACCAAAGCGTAGGCCAAAAGCCAGAACCAAATCTTAGTTCGAGGCAAAACCAGGACGTAGATTAAAACCAAAACCAGCAACAGGAGATTGATCATAACCGAGACCAGAAACAGGAGCCTATAAACGAGGGAAAAGAAAAACGAACGTAAGGGCCAAGTCGAGAGAGTAACAACACGCAAAACTTACCTAGTCGCGTCGGGCTAGGCTGACACAAACCGCAGAGGAAACGCCGCTTTTTCGCCCCCAAATGAGCCAAGGAAATTCGGCACACAGCCGTACAACTCACTCTCACCTCCTCGATGAAGTGGACACGACACTAAATTTTCCGCGAAGGAAACATGCAGCTCACGGGACGAACAGAGTATTACTGAAAAATGACGCTTCCCTCGACCGGCGGAAAAGAAAAAAAAGAATAAAAGAGAGAGAAGTATTCGAATGCGCCAGTAGCCGATTTTTATGACATCAGCGGAAACCAATCAGAATAAAGGGCAAGGGTTACAGGAATACGCAACGGTTTCAAGTGCGGTTGCTTTCCGGAAAACTCTGAACTCGGTCATCCGTTAGCATCCGCGTCGTAAAATAGAACTATTTAGATTGGACAATTAAATGTCGCGTAAACACGATTTCGACACTAAGCAAGGATGGGGTTAATTCTTATACAATGAACTTATTCGACTGATCTACAGCTTTTAGCGAAAATATGTTAGAAAGAGAATTTTGGGTGAATTGCGTAGGCGCGGAATGGTACATTCCTACGCCTAATGGGAAAACAAAACGAAACGTGTTAAAAATAGACCGGGGCGTTGAAATGTACATTATACAGGGTGTGTTCGTACACGGTCGGAAAGTTAAACTGTAACAAATTTTCACATGGTAAGTCTATGAAATTGTAATTTTACATTTGGCATGTGATATTACATGTTAAATATACATGAATGAAAACGTAATTTCACCTTTTCATTTGTATAAATACATTGTGAAAATATCGTAAATGACATGTGATATGTACAATGTAAAATAAATACAATGTAATAAATGTACTTTCACAACGTAAATTTACATATACGTACGTACCTGTAATTTACTAGCTGCATTGTAAATATACATGTGATTTTTATATTATTAATCAAGTGATTAGTAAAATAATTTTTTTTTACTGCAAATTTTAACCTAATCTGCCTTATCATCCAATAAGGTTAAAATTTAAAGCAAAAAATTAATTTTTACTTTACTAACCAATCGATAAGTAACCTAAAAGTAACGTGTAAATTTAGAATGTACAGATATTATAATCACTTGACGTTGCACTTTTTCTACCCTATTTTTAGTAACAGCAACAAAAAAAAACATGAAATATTTGTATGGTAAAATACGGTAACCATGGTGAGATTTCCGACAGCCATTTAAGTTTTACGAAAAAGTATTAAATCAATTAAGTTCACGTTTCCTGAAGGTGACGTATAAGTCGAATTCTATAGAATATCAATAAAAATGATGCGCCTTTAATTCTTAAATTTTATTTCACTGTAAATAAATAACACTAGCCTGCGAAAAAATATTTTTTTTGCGGATGAAATAAAATTGGGTGTTTTTGAATGATTTTGGCATTGTAAAAAAGAATCTGTTATTAGTTTTTTTCTATCACGTCAAGTTTTTTTTTTTAATGAAATTACTGTAAAGGTCGGCTATACTGAACCCCATTTGAAATGAACTCTTGGTTATAACGTACTACATTTCGAGCAAATAAAGAACGTATTAAATACATGCTTCGTATTTATTTACCGGTTATAGCAAACTTTGGATATAACGAACCTGTTTTGGTGCATTTTTTTGGATTCGTTATAATACTCGTATAACCAGACTTTACTGTATACAATTCTCCCCGGATTGAGTTGACAAGAGGAAAAACTTTTTTAATATTAATTTTACGTAAAAAAGTTATTCTTTACAGAAAGTTCTGCTTCTCAAGAAACTTCAGAAACAATGGTTAAATTTAAATTTTTAACTACAGTCTGTCTATAAAATTCAAATTTCTTAGTTTCATATTGCACATATCAAAGTAACGTTTATATTATTGACGCAAAACATGTATTCTCTACAAAAAATTCTACAGTTCGAGCACCTTCAGAAACCACACATAAATTTAAGTTTTTTGACTACATGTACATTCTGTATAAAAAGATTCATTTTCTCGGCATATCTCAGAAACCATACTCAAATTGAAGTCACGAAATACAGAGTGATTTGGCTAAATTCTAGTGGGGTTGGCCATATGACCTTAGTACATAGTTAGAGCCTAAGTTACAAGGAGTATTCCGCAAGCCGATACCTTGCCCATAAATTGCCCAGTTTCTCGAAAATTATGTTTGAAAAACGTACTTTGGAATATTGTATTAAAAAAATGGGACGTGACGAAAAAATTATTACATTATTTTCGAACCCAGGAACACCAAATCTACTACATAAACTTAGTTTTATGTCATCCGCCAAACCTTCGCAGGCTAGTGTAATTCTTCAATAACAAAACTACTCTTTCACATAAGCGTGCACGAACATGAATGGAATCACTTTATTACTGCCGGCGCCTTAAGCCGAGTCCTGCGATGCATGATCTCATATTCTAAACGCGCCACCCAAAAACGAATCGCGCAGAAGTTTTTACTTTTACTTAGGAACGTTGCACTTAATATGCGGTAAATTCACAAATGTTCTAATATTCACGATGTAATTGTGTTATAATTGTAAATTCACATTTTTACAATTTAATAATATATATTTGACTGTGAATTTACTGTTGGCGTTGGTTGTTTGAAACTTCACCGTCCACGGGTTGTAAGGCCGTATAGACACTTTTATTTAAACTTCGGTGAAACAGTTAATTTGAAAAATAGGTGTGAATAAAAATACGTTTCTTTTTAAACTTAATTTAATCACTTAAACCTAATATGCCACATACACTGACTATACCGAGGTGTTCGCGGTGTCAAAACTTAAGTAAATCTCCGTATGAATATTTGAGTTTAATTTTGTGTGTAATTGTTTGTAATTGTTACTGTTGACTGGATTTTTGGACTCTATAGTTTGGACTGTGTCAAAATCTCCCTGTGTCGATGAATTTAAAACATTTCAATACGAAAATAATTAACTGTGAATTGTGGGGGTGAAAAAATGTGATTGGCTTTCAGTAATGATTAAGGTAGTGATTGGTTGTCCGAGAGGTGGTAATTTAGGGGCGAGTTTGAGAACACGTGCACATTATGTTTCATAGAATTTTAGAATCACAAGAAACCGACTAATGGGAGTGATACACTTTCCGTGAATCTAGTTTAATCAACAGAGGGTTTAGGCATTTTAAGAACGGATGAAAACATGACGGAAAGATACAATAGATGTGGGACCATCCGTTCGTTGTAGCGCGATTAAGATCACTAGGTAATTCGGTCCGGCAATCGGTGAATTAGCAGAAAGTGAAACACCTGACAAAATTTATAAAGAATTTCTAAATGCGTTTTAGCTGTCCACTTGTGAGTGACTTAGACTAAATTTACAAGAAAAGGTAAAATACTCTGAAACAAATTGATTTACAAGAATGTATGCATTAAGCTAAGACAAATCTGAAATAGCTTATAATATAAGATACATAAAATGATTATTTGGTTTCGTAACGAAACATTTACAAAAGAAATGTAAATATTCCATACAAAATGTAAATTCGCTGTATAATAAAGCATATGTAAATTTTTTTTCAGTGCATGGTCGAAAATTAATTGCAGCATTGTCTTGAACATGTTAACGTCATTTTAATCGCCACATCAACTTATTAATGTTTGATCGAGCACCCAAGTGATAAGCTCGCATTATTAATTAATGTCAATTTGGCAATTGCTAATTTCACACGACAGTGTCGCCAACTTTGAATGTGTTATCAACTTGAAATTGTACGTATTTTTCTTGAAGTGTCTTGTAAAATGTGTGGGTTTCTTAAGGGTTTAGGGTTTCAACGCGCACTGAAATCATTTAGCTCCGGGTATGCAAATTCGCGTTGCCGTTTTCCGGCTGAAACGTGATACATCGTTCCGGTTCAGGTGTTTCGGCCCGTTCGTATCCACTTGACACGCCGCGCGGTAATAAATATTTTCAGCGAGGCGGAATTATGCTAATTACAGCGAGGAATGCGCCCCTCTTTCTCCGGTTTCGTTCTTCGAGTGCCTCGTTTGAACGGACGAAACTTTTCCGTATATGTTAATCCGCTAACAGCTGACTTACGAGGAGCAGTTCCAAGTGATAAAATTAGAACCCCAATTTCTTCTGTGAAAGTCAAAATTAAATTACCGTAACAATTTTTGCGTTCGGAAAATATCTTAATATAATATCTAACCAGCAAGTCGCTTAATGCAAACGATCGGCAATAAAAATCGCTCCTTGTCGGCAGATGAAATCGATAGCACCTCGTGCGAAATACGATCACGGATCATAGCTGACACGGCGAGCGTCATCGGCGATGCGCGAGATAAAAAGGCAGAACGAAGCGATTTCCTCGAGAGGTGGCGGCCAGGGATGCAAGTAATGTTCGGCTCGTGGTTTCTAGACGGGCGAGTGGCACATTTGTCAATAGTTTCCAAACAGCCGGAATAACGCCGAATAAATCTCGCCGGGGAAAGCATCGGCATGGAAACAGCCGACGTCTCCTCATCTGCCTTATTTACGAAATCAGGTTGAATACTGAAGTTGTAGATACTTTCCAAACATAAAAGTGCGGTTTTTGAAAATATTATCGCATATTCAAACTGCAAATTAAATTCTAGTGTGAATTAATATGTCACACCATCCATCTACCATTACTGGTTTTGGTGTTACTAAAAAATCAATCAAGTGAATTGTGAAATCTGTATTCCTTTTATTTTGGAAATTAAAATAGGATTTAAAATACAAAATATATTTTTATGTTCCTTAAAGGGCCATTTAAAGACGCATCTTTGAAATATAGATCAAAGTTGCGATTTATTGACTTAATACTCGGTATATTATTGCATATTTGAATTACAAATTAGATTCTAGTGTGAACTGATATGTCACACCACACATCTACTATTACTTGTTTTGGAGTTACTAAAAAAATCAATCAAGTAAATTGTGACATCCGTATTTCTTTTGTTTTGGAAATTAAACTAGGATTTTAAGTACAAAATCTCCAGGTATTTTTATGTTCCTTAAAGGGTCATTTAAAACAGCCGCATCTTTGAAATACAGATCAAAGTTGCGATTTATTGACTTAACACCCGGTATATTGTTGAATATTTGGATTGTAAATAAAATTCTAGCGTGATTTGATATGTCACAACATGCACCTACTGTTGATGGTTTTCGAGTTACTAGAAGATATCTATCATTGCGATTGTGATGTTCGCATCTCTTCTGTTTTCGAAAAAAAAAGTGCCAGATATTTTGACGATTCTCAAACGGAAGTTTACAGAAAAATATTAATTGAATGTCACACACCATCGACGCACGTATCAAAATTGCGAATTTTCATCAAAACATCCTGTATATTACTGCATATTTGAATTGAAAATTCAATTCTAGTATAAAATGATATGTCGCATCGTGTGTCTATCCAAGAAATGGCATTCAATTTCAAACGAAATCTATTACACCCAAACTTTAGGTCAAAAATATAATTTGGGAAGCGACCCAAGATATATGCCTTTTCTTTATTTAACGGAAAACCCTGTATATTGATACTTTCTTGAATTCTCAAAGCAATTCTACCATGAAATCGTATGTAACATCGCTAGTCTAACGTGATTGGTTTTCAAGTTGCTAATTTCAAGTGTGATTAGCAATTAGCAACTCGTAATCGAATTATGTTAAGCGGCATTTACATTTACGAGTACTCGTATCCGAGTTGCGATACTCGGATGTTAATTCGCATACGAGTAGGCGTTTACACTTCCAAATTAACATCCGAGGTGCATCCGAGTATCGCAACTCGTATCCGAGTACTCGTAAATGTAAATGCCGCTTTAGACCTAGAATGCGACACATGAATTCAGGCTAGAATTTACTGACGAATTCAAAAACGCATTAAAATACAGTGTTCTGTTTAAAAGTTCGTTAGTTAGTGTGCATGCATTTTCAGAGATGGTTTTGCTTTCTCCTGTAACTCTTGCGATAATGTCTATTGCAGCCGAGGATAAGGTGCACAAAAAAATTCACTCATCAACCAAGGGGTGGCGCGGCGTTGAATCGTAAAGGAATGTTATGTTACATATTTGAGAATAATTTTGAACTGATAGATCCAAGGAAAATATTTCCTTAACGCCATGAGCATATAAATTACTTCGACGATGACGTGCACGAGACTGCTCTGGTTTGACAGTTTGCCTCCGATTCCCGGGCGCTCCATCATAACGGAAGCATCAGACATTACCACTTCAGGGCCAGACTCCCCGGAGAATCAACTTCCTGCAATTCTACGCCACCTGCTTGCTCCATATTGAATGGCCAACTTTACTGTATTTTGCTAAGTGTAACTTTTTCTTCTGCCCCTCAATCAAAGTTCGCCAAAGCTTATACAGATTTAAACACACACACGAAGAAACGAAAAAGGGCGATGTTTATAACTTGCTTTTGTTTTTGTTCCGTTTTATTTTGCTCCGGATTATAACGCAGTTGCCTAAACCAAGTGGGTTCTAAACGTCAACATTAAATTAATAAATTTAATTTCCACTTTAAGTTTCAGTCGTGCGTTGCTGCTGTTGCATTTGTTGTTAATGACGGACGCAATTGCACTTGTGCGGCAGCTGTAAAGTTTCGTTATAAGTCACTCTCTTCCAGATGATAAATGCTGTCAGGCGAATTTCAACTCGGGACAAAGCTGCGCGTTTTCCCTAAGAAACAACGGCAGAATGGGAATTTTCTTACCTTTCTTTAATCTGCAAAGCACTAAACAGAAAAGTTCATAATATTCTATATTATCGATTCTTGATTAAGAAATTCCTTGTATGTCAATGCATTTTTTAATCCATCAGTAAATTCTAGCGCGAATTCATGTGTCGCATCATAAGTCTAATGTGATTGGTTTTCGAGTTGCTAATTTTTTATGCAAATTAGCAACAGAGATTTGGTTCATTTTTTTTTCAATGTTCAGTTGTTATTTCGTAAATTGCTTTTCAAATATTACAAAAGCTTTTGTCCTTGAATAAAATCTTCTTGTAATTAAAAAAAAAAGAAAAACAAAAGAGACACGAATGTAACCACCATCTTGAGTGATAACTTGTAGTAACTCGAAAACTATTGACATTAGACATATGGTGTGACGTATTGATTCACACTAGAATTTAATTTGCAATTCAAATATGCAGAAATATATAGGGATTTGTATAAAAATTCACAATTTTTATTCGTATTTCGATGGTGATTGCTTTCCAGTTGGCAGCTTTGCAGAATTCGTGAAAAATAACTACAAAGAAATTGATCACGCAAAGTTGTATTTAGAATTTTTTCTCCCCGTTCAGTATTTGACAACGTAGTGGGGAATTTAGGCGCCATTTTTGATTCGCCTTGTATAATCAGGTTAAGGAGTTTTGTCTGGAATTAGCCTGATAATATCGTAATCGTAATAATTAATCGTAAACGAGTTCGTTAGTTTTAATTTTCCTCAGTGTGTTATCGTTGTGATATATGCGTCTTTCAAGGTATAATCGACTTTGAACAACAATTTAACAAAATTGCTACATCTGGGCGTAACGTTTAAAACAGGCTCGAACTCGAAACAATAAAATTTTACGATACAATTTATTATTTTATTATCAAACGCACTTTTCGTTCCCATTCGTTACGCTATCGATTTTCGCGTTCCGAATTCATTTTTCAGGCTCCCGCAAATTTCATTATAGACACGGGGCCCTCATTTAATAATTCATATTCCTCCGTTTCGTAATATCAATTTGCTTACTTTCTTTTATCTTCATAACGAACAAATTTTAAATTTCCTCCCGTTCCAAATAAAGCGGCGCAGTGGGTTCCCAAGGCGACGCTCGACGTCGACGAAGCGGCGGAGGGCGTCGAAGAGGCGCGAAAGAGAGAGGAAGGATACCACGTTGGGTCACAAGCGTGTTATTCCAACAAAGAAAATCATCTCCCGGCAAGTGTAATACATATTCATCGTTCATGCAATTGTACAAAACAAACCACCCTCTTGCGTCGGCGTTGCGTCGCTCCTGTGGGAGCGGAGAAGGATGGGGAAGGGAGAGCAGACGCAGCATCACGTTACCAGGCAACAGGAAGTCGTTACTATGGGGACGCCCACCAAAAAACATTCGCAACAAAGGAACGGAATTAATAGTCTCCGAGATAATGTGCGCCGGTGTTTCAAATGGCGAAATAAGTGTGTGCACTTCGGGCCTCCACGAGGGAACAGCTGGGCCCATTCACGTTCCCACATCCCCTTCGATTATACGGCCCTTCGCACGCACATTCGCAGGATCGACCTACGCGGGGGCTCCGACTCAATCATCATCGATTATATCTGACCTACTTCAAGATGGCGAAAATTTGAAATTTTTTTCCCGGCGAGATATTTATCTTCCTCACGTGAAATTGATGCCCGCTTAAGTACCACCACGACCAAAAGAACTCGAGATCGATTTCGTGTTTTCCGTGTAGTATACAAAGTACTCGTCCGTATAATAACACGCTGAGGGTAATTTACTGTTTATTACATTTTCGATTTCTTTACTAAGCAACATCGACAGAGTTTAGAGGTAAACGAAATCTATCAATTTTGGTGCAACGCCATCTTTTGATTCGGACGTAATTTTCATTTTTTTTAGAAATTCAACCAAAAAAAGCACGTGACGTAAGGAATTTTTAAATCAAAGACGCGTCGTCACGAAGTCGTTTCGTTTCCTGTAATCGAAACGTGTTGTTGGTCCAAAGTTGCTTACACACGCTTGACAGTCGAAATAAAATCGGCAGCGAAACGTACAACAGACGTATTTTTTGCGGCTCCATTCGGAACGTTGCCAAGTTTCTTATTTTAGACATAATCGAATAACAGACTCCGCCGTGGAAACTTTTGTATTTCTTTCGCCTCGCTCCCGATACGTTACGTTCACGGACGGTTTCATATTTCTTTTCCCACCTGCGAAATAAATTACGAGATCGCCCTCCA
Organism: Dorcus hopei; assembly: GCA_033060865.1. Taxonomy (NCBI): domain Eukaryota; kingdom Metazoa; phylum Arthropoda; class Insecta; order Coleoptera; family Lucanidae; genus Dorcus; species Dorcus hopei. The sequence continues at coordinate 6,710,203 of JAUPFK010000013.1, forward strand.
TGATTTGATCGTCGCAAAAACCGCCGAATTCATCGCGTGCATGTCTGCTCATTAATTTCCGTTCGTCTTTTTTTTTGTTCGCAGGGGTGGAAATAAATTTCGCTTGTTTATTCGACTCTTACCGTTCGCCATTGATTATCGCTTCGTTTCGACCGATAAATCGAACCGCAACGAGCGCCGATTAATCACTCCTGCGATGGTTCTGCGGTTTTCATTCGGCATCCACGTCCAGAAATTCGAATTAAGTAGTTAAATCAAGCATGTTTGAGGTTAGGAATGATAATCGCAATCTAATTCAAATAAAACAAAAAAATTCTGCAATTAGACGAGAGATGGCGCTGTTAACTAATCACTTTAACTGCCGTTGTTTTCGGAGAAAACCCCCCATTCAATCTCTAGGCCTCGGTCAGTCAAATCACAAGTCAGAATCAACTAAACAAACAGTTCTCAAATTACGCAAGAGATGGCGCAATGATCTGTAAGAATAACGCAGTTCTCATTCGTCATCACGATCCATTAATTCCAGTTTGTTAAGCCAAGAATGTCAGTTAGAGCACGAATTACACTCGAAATCTAATTTAAGAAAAAGAAAAAACTAGAAAATTCTACTAATTACAGGAGAGATGGCGCTGTTAACTTACTGCTGTTCAGAGCCAGTAAATTGACACGAATGACGTCACAACAACAAACAAACACTCGCAAGAGGCGCTGTCGGCGTTGGTTTAATTGTGCAATAAGTATTGATAAATATCAAAGCAAAAGACATGTGCGCCCCCAACTACATAAAAAAATTGTTCGTCGTTTACTCAATCTCTAGACTTCGATTAGTCAGTCACATCTCGCGTCGGAACCAACTCAAAACTCAAACGCAGTAGTGCTCATATCAGACAAGAGATGGCGCTATTGTTATCTTATGGTTCTTATTTGGCATCTGCAATTCATCACCAATTCGAAATTCTTAAGTCGAGTACCTCTACGTCGATTTCGGATCAAATTACACTCGAAATTTAATTTGAGAAAAAGAATAGGAAATTCACGAGATGGCGCTGTTTAATAATCACGTTCAAACTCTTTGCGTAAACGAAGACGCCCTATTCCAACGCTTGATTATCACCTTCAATGTCGTAATCGACCGGGTGGCCCAACGGTGTGTATTTCTTCTGTGGAGCCTATAGGAATAACAAGTAGAAAAAAGAGATTAAGAAAGTTATACTAGATATCACAAGGCACATTTTAAAATTATTTTTAACTATACAGGGTGTTCCAGAAAATGCTGGTGTATAGAGAGAGAATTTTTTTAAATGGAACACCCTGTATAGTTTTACAAATTTAGATGTTCCGCGGAGAGCTGATTGCAACAATATAAATATATATTGGTTTCACTCAGTTATTTTCATATAAAAAAATTTTTTCTTCGAAAATTCTTTAAAAATTTACAAATTTTGAACTTATATTTCTGACTATGGAAATGACACAGACTTACGAAAATATAACAAAATATTCTTAGGACTTTGGACTTTATGAAAATATGAAAAAAGTTCAAATATCTTGTAGCATTATACAGGGCAAACAGTACTTGCGGAGCACTCAGTATCTCATTTTTTTTTAATGGAATGACCTATTTTTTATTTCAGAAATAGAGAGTACTATGTGTTTTTTAAAAATGCCATAAGGGGTGGCTGTGGAAAAGAAAATTCATGTCTTAGCTCCATTCCATGTACTTTAAATTGTCAGTTTTGACATGTGTTAGATGCCAAGCTACGACATGAGTTTTCATTTTCATGGCCAACCTTTATGGCATTTAAAAAAAATACTTTGTACTTAAGCTTAGCTTTTTACTGATATCAAGTTATATACCTTTATTTCTAACATTTGTTTTACTAGAAATATTGTTTTTACTACCATTAGAATTTTTTTGTTTTTAATATTTTATTTTTGGATATAAATTATAACAATAAATTTGAAAAAGCTAAGAAATACATTTTCCTAAGTAAATTTTCATTTCATTATTGCTAATCATGCAACAATGAGTAAATATTATAAAGTGAACGGCAGAAAGTTAGACACATATGGGGAATCTTTTTTATTATTGATTTCTCAGAAAAAAATATTGTTTATGAAAGTTCCTAGAGCTTCCTAAACTCAAAATGCAGATATCAAAATTCGAATACCATTGGTCACATAGCGAGGAAATAAAAATATTTGAAGTGGACATAAGAGTAAAGTACCTTTATTTTCCAAGATACGCGGAAATATTATTTGAAAAAGTTATTCAGAATTGTTATAAGATCTCAAGCATGAAATTACGGCTGACTATGATGAAAAAATTTTTTTCACATATTTACCTGTTTTTCTCGTATCAGTGTGTGTATCGTAAAACATTAAACGTGTAGACCTGGACGTATCTTCAAATGTGACATAAATACACTCTGGGATTTACTTTTCGCTTATTTACTATACAAAAATTATAAATAGATGGCTAAAATATTCAAATAGTAGTAAAAACAAGGTTTCTAATGAAAGAAATGCTAGAAATATAAGTATATAACCTGGCATCAGTAGAAAGCTAAGTTTAAGAACTACCCCTTTCTGAAATAAAAAATAGGTCATTCCATTTAAAAAAATGAGCTACTGAGTGCTTCGCAAGTTCTGTTTGCCCTGTATAATGCTAAAAGATATTTTAACTTTTTTCATATTTTCAGAAAGTCCAAAGTCCTAAGAATGTTTCGTTATATTTTCGTAAGTCTCTGCCAACTCCATAGTCAGCAACATAAGTTCAAAATTTGTAAATTTTTAAGGAATTTTCGAAAAAAAAATTTTTTTACGAAAATAGCTGAGCGAAATCAATATATTTTTATATTATTGTAATCATCTCTCCGCGGGACATCCAAATTTATAAGAATATACAGGGTGTTCCATCAAAAAAAATTCTCTCTCTTTACACCACCATTTTCTGGAACACGCTGTATAGTTGAAAATAATTTTAAAATGTGTCGCGTGATGTCTAGTATAACTTTCTTAATCTTTTTCTCTCTACTTGTTATTCCTATAGGCTCCACAAAAGAAATACACACCGTTGGGACACCCGATACAATGCCAGTTTAACTTTAAGCCAAAGCGTAAATCCTTAACAACAATTGTTGAAATAATCGTTGCTATGGGTTTAAGCTTCAGCTTAAATTTAAACTGGCATTCTACAACTGGGTCTAAGAAACCGTTACGAACAAAATTGTTCTCGAATTGGACGACAGATGGATGGCGCCTCAGTTTTCGATCACTTTGAGGCTTTCGTTAACCATCCATATCATCCGGTGACTTGAACAGTTTTTTTTAAACGAGAAATATCAGCAGAACAATCAGTTGAAAGTCTATCTGTTTCAACGATAGGTAGCGTCTGTATTAAAATGAAAAACCTACTTCCGAAAAAATGTCGCTATCAAATAATGAATTCGAACTTTATGAGAGCTAATTTGTGAGGACTGATAAAAAAAGGGAGTCTCGCGATTTACCGACAGATGGCGCTTAACACATCTCACCCGCATTATTTACATGCTCTCACTCAGCGTTCTTCTCTGATTTTTTTTTTATATGCGTTTATTTTGCTTAGAATCATCCGAGTAATAAAGAAAGTGCTTCCACGATTCCACGAAAGATGGCGCTGGTAACACCTTGCTTAACTTAAAGGCTTTTCTGTATTGCTCTCTTTTTGACGTTTTAAAATAAACAACGTGATAAGTTGTCACTGTTTACTGACAATTAATTTGACCGATTCCACGTTTAGCGTTTTAAAACAAATGACGAGGTAATGTATTATTGTTAGAGAAATTAATTTGACAATTTTACGGTAGATGGCGCTATCGTAACACCTGCTTAAATTAATGTCTTTTCTATATTGCTCTGCCTTCTGGCGTTTTACAAACAAACAATACGCGGTAAGTTGTTATCGTTAAACACTTAATTTGAAGATTCTCACAATTAATTTAATCGACGGTAGGTGGCGTTATTATAACAACACATCACTCTATTGGTTTGCTAAATATTTTTTCTTCAGGAGTTTTCCGCGTCTTTTTTTTTGTTTGAAGTTTCTAACAGTTTCGATGCTTTCGTAATTTTGCCAAAGATGGCGCTCGGTCACGTCAATTTCAAAGCCATTACAAACGCCTCTTCTGATTTGCTCTAGTTTTCTTGGTGTTTTGAAACAAAGGATACGGTAAAGTGCCATTGTCAGAGAGATAATTTCAAGACTCTAGAAGTTAAAGTATATATCCCTTAATGCTGTGACAGATGGCGCTGTTAATACCTCACAACGAATTAATAGTATATCTTATATCTACCTGTAGAATTTTTTCCCTCTTATTTGGAACTACATATTCGGAAGCTCTACTGAGAAAGTGATTTCCAAATTCGATGATAGAGGGCGCTGCACCATTATACTTGTAGCGTTTACATTCAAATTTAAAATCATTTTTTAATATCAAGTGATCCTTGTAAAAAAAAGTTATTGTTTAATAATAATGTCACGGGGCCCACGAAAATGGGGGCACCGCTAGGGGGTAGTTCATAGGGAGCACTCGCACTTAAGCATTTTGGAGTTGACCAAAATATAAAAACAAGAGAGGTACTTACCTTTCTTCTTCTAATTCACTACTACTCGCATCAAGGTAGGGGTTGCCGCGGTAGAATGGAAAAAAGGGACTTCTCTTAACTATGTTCTATATTTAGGGTACGGCGCAGGGGGTTCGCCGGAACACTACTCTTCGTACAATCTAATCACACATTCTCTGTACTGTCCCTCTCGGGCTCTCACTATCACTCCAATTATGATTCTAATAATTCTGACTCTCCGGTCTCCTCCCGGTTTTTATGCCGCGAGCAGGCCGCACGTCCAACCAACCCCCCTACTCTTACTTACATTGTAAGTACCAACTTAAACTAATTATAAAATAAAATAAATGGGTAATGCAGCGTGTGTGGCATTTCCCCTCCCCTCAGAAAAACATTGTCACCGGGCAATGAAGAATAATTAGAAAAAAAAGAAAAAAAATGAGAAATCAATATGAAAGCCTCTATGAATAATGGTTTGGGGGTTGCCACCAAAGATGCATTACTTCTACAATATGTACATATACAAAAATGTAAACAAAAAACAAATTAAAAATTAAATAGTTACATAAACATGTATCATGTTAAGTGCATATGGACACAGTTCTCGTACTTGTCTTTATTATTGGGCACATTGTCATTGCATGATAAAAGTTTGTACGAACACAGAAACACAAAAACACTGAACAAGGGACAGCAACGGATTTCAGGATAAAGTTGGACCGTCTTCCTTTATTTGTTTCGTGGTTCCTCCATGATTAAATCCAGTATGCTGAAGTTTTCAGTTTTGCTTGTAAGCTGCAAAACGCGGACCAATAATACTACCCTATTCAGCTCAGGTATTTCCCTTCGGATCCTAGGAATTGAATCAGATTCTCGAAAGAAAATATTTCTTCTTCGTTGCTAACTGGACCTGAACTTGATGTTACCCTACTCAATTCAGGTGATTTCCAGTGGATACCATGAGATGAATTTTGTATACTGGACGAAAACATTTTTTCTTATTGTTGTCATCAGAATGAACCTGATTCTATTGTTGAGACGACGAAATTTGGCGAACTTTTCTCCTTGGTGTCATCCGAATTGTCCATATTTGTTCCTGTGCTTTGCTGTGACGTCTCATGCCCATAGGTACTCGTGTAGGTACATGAAAAAATAAAACAGGGAGCAGTATTTGGAAATAAAATCTATATCTATACTTAACTAACATGCCAAATATTAAATTAAAATTAAAAAGAACATAGTGATATTGTCAAATAATTTTATTTTAACATTTATTTCACATTTCAAGTAATTCTCATTTTGGGGACATTACTTTAAATTCATAAATTTGAAAAGAAAATAGTTGTAAAATTAAATTCTCGAATACTCTATTACTAATTAGAAATGATTTCCTAATTTTCAAATTTGTAGAGTCTTAGTAAGATATTCAATTTTACAATGAAGAATCCATATTGTTAGATTCTTTTTCATTTATTACAAAATTTAGCATTTTTTTTATATAATTGTAGCGAATCCACTTGACATTCCATTCATGATTAGATAATAATCTAATTCTAGTTTGTTGGAGTTAATTATACAGTGAATTTTAAATTTACAATCCCATTTAGTAATGCTACTTGGAAACCTTTAAGTTTTTTTTTTTAAACAAAAAATTCTACATTTCTTTACATTAAAAAAAAATATTTTTTTTTTGTTTGAATGTAACCTACGTCGCATGAAAACTCATCAATGATTAGAAATATTTTTCTAATTCTTACTTTCGTGAGATTTTCAAGGATATTTTCGTTCCCATTCTTTTACAAAAAAAAAATGTTTTGCGATTTCCTTTACTTTAATATGAAACACATTATTTATCATTTTTTCTTCTTGAAACTTTAAGAGATTTGATAATAAAATTTGAAAGCTTTTTTTTTTGTACTTTGTAATTTTTTCAACAATGAGCCAAGCTTTCCGAAAACTAACTTTAACAAGCACTAGGTGATCAGTCTAGTTAAGATAAAGCTTTTTCAGTTTTTGCTGGTTTTAGGTTGACTTTACAACTACGACCATCTGGCAGTACAAATGTGCCTTCATCATAATCTTTTAAACTGATAATCTCTAAATGATTACCTTTTCTTATTCTGTGCACATATTTTCTTTTTAGTTTAACAATAATTTTTATCAAAATTAAAATAATAATAATTAATACAATCGTGCTTATGCTTATCAGTCCCCAATATGTATTATGTTGAAAATTTGTATTTGAGTCTAGAGTATCTATATCATGTAATATCATCTAATATTTTCGATTTTCCCTTTATTATTTCTCTGTCTTTTAGTAAGTTATCTAATTTATCAAAATTTAATTTATTTAAATCAGCAATCATTGGATGAACTGACTGATTCTCTGAAGTATTTATTTGACTAAAATTCCACTGCGGAGAAAATTGTATACTTTTGAACATTTTCATTGAACGCCCGGGATTTAGTATAATATTTTCTCCTAAGCCCTTACAGTATTCTGCTATCATTAATTTACCCGTTCCCCATAACTCAATATGCTCCGTTGATTTTGAACCATTCTTATTACAACTTATCGTAATAGTTTCTTTATTTGGAACTATAAAAATCCAAGTATTTACGTTATCTGCTAATATAAATTCTGCCGTATCCCTATTTTTAATATGTCTTTCACAAACGTTTGACAATTTTTTTGTAGGTTTTAACATTAAAACATCACAAGATTTACTAGTTGTGGAGATAATCGGTTTTTCATGTAACAAAACATAATTTTGATCTTTTAGAGGAAGATATAGCTGAAATTCCGCTGTAGTCAAATGAAAATACTTGTTGTTTATTTCATCGATTGCCAGGTATGGAAACTGGACATTAATAAAAATAAAGTTATTTTTATGTAACCTTATTGGAACTGGCGTAATCTGATATAATTCATACCGGTTAGAGTGAACCAAAGGAATTTTTAATATACAATTTAATTTGGAGTTCTCAAAAAATATAGTTACTTTTAAAATTTGCATTAAAATTGAAGAATCGCTGGGATCTAATGTATTTACTGGGAATTTGAGACCATCTGGCACGTGTATTATAATGTCATTTAATTGCTTCATTATAGTGATAGGCGTTATTAAAAGAGGATGAAGAATGAATTTAGCTGCAATTAATATACTAATTAAATTTACTGTTTCCAATTGATATTGATCAATTAAAAGAGTAAGTAATGACATATGATCCTTTAATCTTCTGTCAATTGTATACAAAAATTCAACTTCTGCCAGAGTGTCATTGATTAATGATTTTAATTTTTCAAAATTATCTGCTATAATTTTTTCATTATGATTAATATGACCAATAGTATTATTAAGCGAATCTAAAGTTGATTTTACTACCGATGTTTGTTTTGCTAGGAGTTTATTCATATCTCCTTGTTTATTTGATATGGCTGTAATTGCATTTTCAAAATGTTCAGCGTCTTCAGTAGTTACAGTGCCAAATAAAAATTTAGATACCTTACCAACTGCATCGAAATACCCACGTTTAACTCTCGCGTGGCCCACAAAATTTGGAATCAATTTCCTTTCCCAAATAATACGATTAATAGTGTGATTAACCACATTTATGAAGTTTCCACAAAACTTAGATTTAACAATAAGGGTCTCCATACAGACGTCATTCGATTCAGTGAATAAGTCTTCAATTTGTTTAAATTTTTCCTCATACGAATTTAAATCAACAAAAGTTAACAGATTCCAATATGTATTTGTTACATATAAATTACCTAAATCGTTATATAAGAGTCCTGATGTGGTTTCTAATGATTCCACTTTAAATGAGCGTTCTGTCTCTTCGGAAGAGCATTCATTCATCAACCAAAGCAAACATAAAAGTTTGAAGATATCCATCTTTACCCTTATGTCTTGAAAATCTAATGCCTAAAAGTATAAGAAATGATCTGATACTGTATTTTAATACTACTTAATTAATTTAATATACTTAAAACTACCGTAATTAATTATTTACAAGAACTTAAATTACGGGGTCCATTTGTCATAGAATGGTGCCAATCGAGATATATGGACTACGTCCGTATTCTTTCGTTTTCCTTTGCCCATTTCTATAACATAGTTTAATTTATTTCTTTTTTCAATTATTTTAAATGGACCTATGTATTTAGGCTGTAGTTTGTCACTTTTTCCAACTTGTCTAATGAAAGTTCGAAGTTTTACTTTATCACCGACGTTAAACTCTACGTCTCGGTGTCTGTCGTCGTAACGGTCTTTGTCTGTCTGTTGTTTTCTTTGTATGTTCGTCCGTGCATCTTCACGCAATTTCAAGATAACGTTTTGGCTACGTAATGCAAAGTCTGTCGACATGGGTTGTAATAATTGAGCGTCTGTTGGTAAAACGGGTTCGCGTCCATATACCAAAGAAAATGGGGAACATTTAATTGTTTCTTGCCTAGAAGTATTATATGCAAAAATACAATGAAGCAAATATACGTTCCAATCTTTTTGAGAAGTAGATGTATATTTACTTATCATATCGGCAATTGTTTTATTTAGTCTTTCTGTGAGACCGTTAGTTGATGGTTTATATGCTGTAGTGAATGTACTTTGACTTCCCAATAATCTCACAATTTCAGTAACGAGGTTTGACATGAATACTGTGCCTCTATCACTGAGTATTTTTTTCGGAGAACCATGCCTACAGATAATTTGTTCCACGATAAATTTAGCGACAGCTTCAGCTTTACCATTCGGCAATGCTTTTGCTTCTGCCCACCTTGTAGCATAATCTGTTGTTACGACTATGAAAGTTGCTCCGCACGTACTTCTACGAAATGGACCAAGGAGATCAATACCCACCATTTCGAAAGGATATGTAACAGAAATTGGATTTAGTAGACCTGCGGGTTTTTGGTTTGTAGGGTCCTTACGAATCTGACAGTCCGGGCATCCTTTAACATACCTTTCAACATCGTGTGCCATACCGTCCCAATAATATCGTTTCTTAATTTTATCTAGGGTTCGCGTAATACCTAGATGACCACTTATCGGTTCGTCGTGGTTACTAAATAAAATTTCGGCTCTTAAATCTGATGGTATAACTAATAATTTTGACGAATTATGGCGATCAGGATGTGATTTATACAAGACACCTTTAATGATTTCGTAATTTTTTGCTGCTCTCTGCAAAGAAGGACCTCCAAAATTTTCATCATTTATAGCCGCAATAACATCCCTAATGCGTTTATCCTTTGATTGTAAGTCGATAAGTCTTTCTTCAGAAATAATGAAAGTTGGAACCTGTAAAGCCTTATTTTCATCTGCAATCGTGGCATCTAAACACGGATAACGGGATAATGCATCAGCGTCTTTATTCGCTGATCCTTTTTTATGGAATACCGTATAGGAATATTCCATTAATTTAAGAGACCATCTTAGCAATCTACTTCCTGGATTCTTAAGAGATTTTAGCCAACAAAGGGAATGGTGATCGGTAACAATCACAAAATTTGGTAAACCCCAGAGAAATGTTCTGAAATATTCGATTGCCCAAATTGCAGCAAGGCATTCTAACTCGCTAATGGTGTAATTTCTTTCGCTGGAAGTTAGAGTATGGGAAATGAATGCTACTGGATGAAGTTTTTGTATCTCAGTATCTTTTTGAAGAAGTACTGCACCAAGGCCTACTCCACTGGCATCTACATGAAGTTCTGTTAAAGCAGATGAATTAAAATGTCGTAATAACGGTGGATTCATAAGTTTTTGTTTTAGTTATTCGAATGCTTTTTGCTGAGAAATTTGCCAGATGAATTTTGATTTAGATCCAATGATGTCATATAATGGTTTCGCAATGATAGAAAAATTTGCAATAAATCGACGGTAATAATTACACATACCTAAAAAACTTTGAACATCTTTAACTTTTTTTGGAATAGGAAATTCAGCAACACCACGTACTTTATCCCAATCTGGTTCGATACCTTTACTAGAAATTAAATGACCTAAAATTTTGATATTTTGAAATCCGAAATTACATTTAGATGGTTTCAATGTTAAACCTGCATTTCTAATACAGTTGAATACTATCTCAAGACGTTCTAAATGTTCCTGAAATGTTTTACTGACAACGATTACATCGTCTAAATAAACAGCAACCATTTTCCATTTTAGATCCCGGAAAATCGTATCTGTTAATCGTTGAAATGTACCAGGCGCGTTACATAAACCGAAACTCAGTCTGTTAAATTCGTACAGACCGTCAGATGTAACAAACGCTGTTTTGTGTTTATCTTCTTCTCTTATTGGGCACTGCCAATATCCACTATTTAAATCAAAAGTCGAAAAGTAATAATTTCCACCCAAAAAATTTAAAATGTCGTCAATTAACGGTAACGGGTAAGCTAATTTTGTCGTAATGGCATTTAATTTTCTATAATCAACGCAAAATCGAATGGAATTATCAGGTTTTTTGACAAGAACTACTGAGAAAGCAAATTGTGAATCGGAGGGTCTAATTATACCTAGTTCTAACATATCTTTTACTTGCTCAGATATTATTTCCTTTTCTTTGAGACTTACTCTGTACGGTCTTGAAGTTACTGGAGCATTATTTCCAATATCGATAGTATGCTCTGCCATCCTTGTCAGTCCTAATTTCGTTTTATTCCAAGCCATGAGATCATCATTTTTTTGAAGTAAATCATGTAATAATTGAATTTCTCTTAAACTTAAATTATTATTTAAATTATAATTTTTTTCAGTATTTACATGGAAAACATTATTTTCATTTTCGAAACATAGTACTTCTCTCTCTCTTATTGCCTTAGCTAATTTATCATCGACATCCTTACGTAAATATCCTAATACAGTTCCCTTTTTCAACTTACATAAAACATTACCATAATTTAAAATACTTAATTTATTTTTACTTAAATTTTCATAGTTATCACAAATTTCTAGTTTATTTTTATATAAAAGGCTTACTTGAGGGTAGAAAATTAATAAATTTGCCTCTTTATTTTTAATTTCTTTTGAAAAATTAAGAAGACAAGTTGTTGTATTATCTTTCAGAATAATAGTATCTTGAGATAAAATAATTTTAATAACAGCATTATTAGAAATATCATCAATTAATTCTTGACTTGGTAACTCATTCCACGAATTGATACTAGAATTATGATAAACATTATTTTTTTCCGAAACCGACTTTTTCTGTAAAACACAAATTACAATTTCTATATCAGTGTCTCCAAAAACATACTCTATCATTTTCTTAATTACATTCCATTTGCATTTATCCAAACCGCAACCTAATTTCGGAATGGCTAACTGTTTTACATGATTAGCTACCATGTGTTGTTTTAAATTAACAAGTGAATTAAAGATTGATTCGTATGTCGGTTTATCATAACATTTTTCTTTTGTTATTAAGTAATATACAAAACGTGAATCAATTTTTAGAACTGCAATATTTCCTACTTCCGAATTTTGTCGACGTAATGTATTTATTGAATTGAATTTTGTCCTGAATGTTTTGGCTATTCCCTTAGACATTTTGAGATCTTGAGAAACACAATGTGCAATACTATAGGATTTTGGCATATCAAATAAATCTATAGTTTTTATTTGAATATTATTTTTAGAAAAATTTTGAGAATTTTGCAAGTAAGTTAAAAATCTGTCGTAAATGTGTTCGTTCACTTTTGCATTTACGATGTCTTGTACATTACCTGCCTCAACAACGTGTTGTTTCTGCGATGAACTTACATCTCTCGTTACAGAAATGTCATTAACCAAAGAACTATTAATAGAATTAGAATTACTTACTTTCGAATTATTAAAGGATACAGTTTTATTGTCATAATTAATAACTGCTTTATTTTTCAATAAAAATAAATTTCCTAAAATTAAATGAGGTGAGAGGTTATCAACCACCAATGCATCTACTTTAAATGTATTGTTATTTAGAACAAGCTTAATTGTTGTCTTACCTATAGGTACAACTTTATGATTATTAATTGCATTCAATATCGGCGGGTTTTCTAAATGTAATATTCTTTCTGCATATTCTGGTCTTATTAAGTTAAATTTTGAACCTGTATCTAAAATAACATTAATCGACTTTTTTTTATTAAGTTTTCCGTTAATAGTGAGAATATTCGAACAATGTAACTGAGTTTCTGTACTCAGATATGAATTATTTTCGTTATTTTTAACATAATGTGAAAATTGATCATTCTGGTTTCCAAATCGGTCCTTTTTTCCATAATTTGTACTTCGGACAGAATTTAGGACCTTCGGAAACTCTGTCCACTCGCATTTCCCTGATTCCGTGTGTTATTATTAAACCTTTGGTTTGAATATCTCGAATTTTGTCTATTTACTAAGTTAGTGTAGTTATTCGGTTGACGCGGTTTATTTATATCTGAATTTTTATATTTAAAACAAAAATTAGCGGTATGTCCGCTTCTATTGCAAATTTGGCACACTAGTCTACTATTTACAGTTCGTCCTTGTTGCAAACTAGGATTTTTAAATTTTGGTAATTGATTACTTTGTGAAATATTTTTATTGACAAAGTCGCTATTAGGTCGCGGATACCTAATGTTAGTGTTAAAATTTGGCCTATTTACATGTTGACGGTTCCAATTTTGCTGAACATGCGAGTCTTGTCTAAAATTTTCCTTTTTAAAATTTTCCGGTTTATTTAATCCGATTTTCATTTGTTTAATCAATAACTCGGCAACTTCATTAATAGAGTTTTTGATGACGATCGAAAATGTATGATTTTGTTCTAAATTTTCACTCTTGGACGCAACTGAAAAATTTTGATTCTGAAATGAATTTCCTTGACGTTCAGTTTCCGATATTGATTCTAAAATTTGTTCAATTTCATTCAGGTTTTTTGGACGTGCCAAATTTATCATGTGTTTGTAATAAGGTAATAGACCAGCGATCACTCTCTTTAAAATATCGGAATCGGACATATTTGGATTAACTTCTTCGCATAATTCGAGAACATCATAATAGTATTGTATCAAAAATTCGTCCGGCGCCTGCCGTCTGCTTATTAATCTCGCTTCTAAATCCGTATCGTAGCTAGGTCCGACAAATTTATTTTTAAATTCCTTAAGAGTAAAATTCCATGTTGCCTGAGGATTTCTTTTAACAAAATCTTTGAACCAAACTGCAGCAGTATTCCGCAGTGAGTTTCCTAAGTAACACAACTGTAAAGATTCATCCCAAGCATTCGCATGAGCGGCAGTTTTATAATTTTTTAAAAAGAGAATTGGATCATCTGAAGCTGGATCGAAAGTTGGAGGATAGAAATACTTTGGCATCAAGGGGGATCTACTGTTATACAGAGCAGAAATCGTATTCTGTGAATATGAATTATCTGATCGATTGTTATTATTAGAGAAATCATAACCTCTTTTATGAAAATTATTTTCAGGGAGTGACTCGCAATTAAATGTTTTATTAGTATTTTGTAATGGAACTGAATTATTTGATGCGTTATTTTCGATTTGTTGTGAACGAGAATTAATTTTTGAGATCGTTGACTCCAAATTGAAACGTGTAGATTTTGGAATTGCCCCGGTCGCGGTATTCTTTTTTACCGGAGTTTTCGAATTGTTTTCTAACTGAAAAACATCGTCTCTCGCGTCAAACATTTTTGAAGAATTATTATCTTTATCGAAGGGAATATGCGTCGGTAAAACACTTCCACTTAATTTTTTTGGCCAAGGAGGTGGTGTTCGAATAACCGACACTTCCTTTTGCATATCACCTAACATTATTGAATTAGGTGGAATTATTGGTGATGAGACCGGACCAGTTTCATTTAAAATTTCTAAACGCGGTGTATCGTTCGGTAAGTTGTTTGAAGAACGCGGTGGTGATCGAGGTAACAAGGAACTTCGAGCCGCCGGAAAAAATTCTTCTTTATCAAGAGTAATTTCAATATCGTATTTTTCTTGACTTTTTAAATTTTCAAGAACTTTATCTTGAGACCGAGTTCGTGGACCTTTTTCTTTAATTCGATTAAACATTGTAAGCAAAAATCAATTATCCCGCAAAGTCTGCATTTGTACTTTTTCATTAAAACGCTGAGACAAACTATTTTCCTCAGAAGTGCAAAAATATCGATTCTTATTTCACGCCGCAACAGGAAATTACAAATGTAAAGTATCAGTTAACAACATCCTGCTGGTTTTTATTTCTATAAACTTTTTCTGCAACTAAACATAATATTGTAGTTTTGCAATGCAAACTTCCTGCTGATTTAAGAAAAATTATCGAACGTTGCACAAAAAAAATATGGAAATTTTTATCATAAATGAATAAATTATTTACAAAATTATCGATTAATTTACCGTTATTTTTAAATATTTAGATCTAGGTTACCCAAAAATTAATTGAAGAAAAGTTTATACTACAACTAAAAGTTAAAATCTTAAAACTAAATTGCCCATAATGCTTAAAGGCGGATCATTCCCGTAATGAAATTGGGAGGCTTTTTTTATAAATTTAAAATTTATTTTACTAAATATCTGTTCACAATTTTTGAACATTTTTACAAATTATTTATTATTTCGAAATACATCTACAAAACTTAAGAAAATCTAAAATTAAAAATATACATTTTACATTTTACTTTTTAATCGAGCGCAAAAGGCGCCTCCACCAAGTTGTCACGGGGCCCACGAAAATGGGGGCACCGCTAGGGGGTAGTTCATAGGGAGCACTCGCACTTAAGCATTTTGGAGTTGACCAAAATATAAAAACAAGAGAGGTACTTACCTTTCTTCTTCTAATTCACTACTACTCGCATCAAGGTAGGGGTTGCCGCGGTAGAATGGAAAAAAGGAACTTCTCTTAACTATGTTCTATATTTAGGGTACGGCGCAGGGGGTTCGCCGGAACACTACTCTTCGTACAATCTAATCACACATTCTCTGTACTGTCCCTCTCGGGCTCTCACTATCACTCCAATTATGATTCTAATAATTCTGACTCTCCGGTCTCCTCCCGGTTTTTATGCCGCGAGCAGGCCGCACGTCCAACCAACCCCCCTACTCTTACTTACATTGTAAGTACCAACTTAAACTAATTATAAAATAAAATAAATGGGTAATGCAGCGTGTGTGGCAATATATAGTTTTTGACACATACAGTTTTTACCCATCTTCTTAAATTATTAAAATTATAAAAATTACTTCTACACAAGTGCTACAAATTGGTGACCATATACGACGTGATTTAACCCAAAGTTAGAACTAATTATTATTGAAGAAATAATGATGGCTCAAGATGCTTCACAATATACAAATAGAATAAGTAGCGGAGAAGGAGATGGATCCAATCAAGAAGAAGTAATTGGAGAAATTAAGACAATAAAACTGCCACATCCTTTTTGGAAAAATTGTACAGCCAGATATTTTACTGTATGTGAAATGACTTTTCAATTACATAGAATTACACGTGATATAACTAAATTCCAATATATTGCTGTAAACCTGGACCCAGATGTATTAGAATTAGTTAGCGACATCATAGATTCACCACCCGAAAATTTTAAGTATGAAGCTTTAAAGAAACGGATAAATGACATTTTTTCCGATTCGGCCGAAAGCAGAATTCGAAAATTATTACGAGGAGAAGCCATGGGTGACAGTAAACCAGGCGTGTATTTACAACATTTAAGAAGTCTCGCTGGAGGAAAATGTCACGATGAATTTCTTCGACAACTGCTAATGGAACAGCTTCCAGAGAACGTCCAAAGCATACTCGCCGTAAATACAGAAGTAGATTTAAATACCCTAGCGACAATGGCAGACAGAATTATGGATGCATTGCGACCTCAAGTTTCAACAATTCGACACAACATACAATCTCCAAATACATCATCAAATTTGGAACAATGTCATGTTGACATGATGACAATTAAAAATTCCATTGTTGCCATATCACGCGATGTAGCCGAGTTGAAGAAAGAATACCATCGTAGAGGACGGAAACAGTCAAGACAAACAAGACATCCAAATCAAGGTAGATCTCAACAACAAGAAGGTAACATATGCTATTACCATAAAAAGTTTGGTACAAAAGCTTTCCGCTGTACGAAACCTTGTTCCTGGAAGGATAAGCAGTCGGAAAACTAAAAACGCCGGCGTACATCGAGGCGACCGTCGGTGATGCTTCACAAAAACTCCTCCTGATCAAAGATAATAAATCAGGCATCAGATTTCTCGTTGACACAGGAGCTGACGTATCAGTAATTCCTAGAAACATAAATAAATTTTTAAAGAAAACAAATTTAACGCTTTATGCGGCAAATAAAACCAAAATTCAAACTTACGGTGAAATTAAAAAGACCCTCAATTTTAATCTTAAACGATTATTCACTTAGACCTTTCTTGTAGCAGATGTTTCACAACCTATTATTGGAAATGATTTCTTGCTTGAATTTAATCTATTACCTGACTTAAGAAACAAGCGACCAGTTGATGGTATTAATCACTATACAATACCAGGACTAGTAATAAATAAAAAAAACTCCTTCGCTTTCAACGGTTATTGTAGATTCAAACTATTACGAACTGATAAAAAACATGTATCTATTACGCAACCAGTAAAGTATAGAAAACCTCAACATAACGTTAGACATCATATCATTACTAAGGGTCCACCATCCACCTTACACAGACAAAGCTAGACGTCTTTCACCTGAAAGATTTCGACAAGCAAAAAAAGAAGTTGAGAATTGGATAGCGGAAGGAATTGTAGAACCATCCAATAGTCCGTTCTCAAGCGCAATTTTACTTCGAAAAAAGACAGATGGAAATTGGAGAATTTGCGGGGATTACCGTCAATTAAATAAAATCACTTTTCCGGATAAATGCCCTGTTCCATATACTCAAGACTTTGCTCATAAATTACGCGGATGTAAAATTTTTTCAACTCTAGATTTTGAAAATCGCCCATTTTTCGCGACTTTTTTTCGAAATTTTTTACGGTACCTTGGGGGGGTCGGAGCGGATCGAGCTCCACAGGAAAATCACGCGGGAAATCGCGAGGAACGCGACGCCGCCGCGCGCTTCGAGCTCCGGTCACTCGGAACGAAGGTACGGGCCCGGAGTCCCGGAAAAAATTAGAAAAGTTTCGGGGGCCGCCCCCGCCACAATTACCGACGGATTCGGCCCGGGACACGTTTCCGCTTAACTACGTCCTTCCTCTTGCCGCCCCCGTGCACAGCTTCCCCCTCGGACCCATCCTAAGGTGGCGAAATGCGCTCGAGCGGAACGATGCACCCAATGCATTTTAAATGGGGACACCCCTATTGTGATGGTCTTTTCGATTTGGACGGTGCTCCTTTAATCCCAGGTGGACGAGCTATTCACGGTCGCTAGCTTTGTTTCTCCCGCGTCTTTTGAGGCCCCGCCCGTTCCCGTACGATGCACGGGGCCGGCTCGGGAGGGCTTAGAGTTCAACTCAGGCTAAATAAAGCACCGGAAAAAAAAATTATTTCTGCGCAACCGGAAGCGATATTGTTCGGCTGTTTCAACGGGAAGATAGCTCCGTCTTCCACCTATGCGACAACACCGGGCTCGAAGCGATGGCACGATTAATAACGAAACGCCGATTTTTTTTTTTAATTCGCTTCCGCTAAGGTGACGCTCCGGAAAAAAAATTTATTTCTCCGAAACCGTCGCAAATATTGTCGTGGTGTTTGGATTGGAGGATAGCCGACATCTTCTTCTAAGCAACGGTACCGGTCTCGATGCGATAGGGCTGTAAATAAACGAACGGCGAATTTTTGAAATCGGTGCATTTCAGGGGCTTCGGTTTGAAATTCGACCCGGTCGCGATGGGTCAATTAATTGCATGCAACATCTCGGTGAAATTAAGCCGGCCACAAACTTGCTTATTCGCGTTCTGGCTTTTCCGCCGTGCTCGAGGAGACGAATCCTTCGTGTCGTATATCAAATGAAAGGTCTCCTCGAGGGAAGCTCGATTATAATGCCGACGCCATCTTGGAATCCAAGATGGCGGCGCCGCGATCGAAAATGGCACCATAAGAGATAATCCCGTCGAGTCGCATATCAAATGAAAGGTATCGACGAGAGAAACTCGAATGTCGCGGCGACGCCATCTTGAAATCGACGATGGTGGTGCTGCGATCGAAAATCGCACCGTAAGAGATAAACCGGTCGAGTCGCGTATCAAATGAAAGGTCTCGACGCGACGTGGCGAACTCGAATATCGTAGCGACGTCAACTCGAAATTCAAGATGGCGGCGCCGCGATCGAAAATCGCCCGTAAGAGGTTAGCCAGTCGAGTCGCATATCAAATGAAAGGTATCGACGAGAGAAACTCGAATGTCGCGGCGACGCCATCTTGAAATCGACGATGGTGGCGCTGCGATCGAAAAACGCACCGTAAGAGATAAACCGGTCGAGTCGCGTATCAAATGAAAGGTATCGACGTGGCGAACTAGAATATCGTATCGACGCCATTTCTAAATCAAAGATGGCGGCGCTGCGATCGAAAATCGCACCGTAAGAGGTTAGCCAGTCGAGTCGCATATCAAATGAAAGGTATCGACGAGAGAAACACGAATGTCGCGGCGACGCCATCTTGAAATCGACGATGGTGGCGCTGCGATCGAAAAACGCACCGTAAGAGATAAACCGGTCGAGTCGCATATCAAATGAAAGCTCTCGACGTGGCGAACACGAATATCTTAGCGACGCCATCTCGAAATCCAACATGGCGGCGCGGCAATCGAAAATCGCACCGTAAGAGATAAACCCTTCGTGTCGCATGTCAAATTAAACGTGCGGGCAAGGCGAACACGACCGTCACATCGGCGCCATCTTGGAATCAAAGATGGCCGACTTATGAGGTCGAGAAACTTTCCTTTAAGAGGTAAGTGCGATCCCTCAAATTAAACGTGCCGGCGCGGCGAGGCGAAAACACGACCGTCGCATCGGCGACATTTTAAAATCAAAGATGGCCGACTTATGAGGTCGATAATTTTGTAATCCGACTTTCGAAAATTTTAAGGTATTGCAGAATTTTTTTTCCCCCGGAAATGCAGAACCCAAAAGAGGATTTTCGTTTCCAGTTACTGCTCAGAACTTTGCCTTTTTCGGCTAAAATTAGGACTTTGCGATTTAGTTATGTGACGATATTACCTACTGCCGCGGAGTTCGCCCCTGTACCGTTTATAATAAGTAAGATATGGCAAACTGAGGAAATGCGAGAGGTAACATTGACGAAAACGTGTTTATTAATTAAGGGGAAAAGAAGTTATACAAAAAAAAAATGATCCCATCAATACGGAAAAGCGTTCTAATATTCGAACGTACCCGAAGTTGGCACAACTAACTACCGACGATCGGATTTGCGTTAAGTTTAATTAAATACTTTAAGAAAAATTCGTTCCGTTCTAAATCTTATTTCAAACGAAAGATTATTATTAGCACGCAAAACTGACGGCCTCATGTCCATTTTGAAACGAAAAAATTATAATGAATAACCTGTAATTTTGTGAATTACGACGAGGAACGGAGAAATTAAGAGGAGAAGTAATTTGAAAATCGCGCGCTCGCGGCAGGATTGCGCCAGAATCGGTTGCCATGGGAACGTGCGCGTGCTCATTCAAACAAAACAATTAGTGAATTTCCGATTTGCTAAAACGTAAGTTGAGTTTCTTTTTCTCATGAATTTTTCGAAAAAACATCACATTTGAGATTAAAAATTTGTGTGTGTGTGTGAATTGTGAATGGCCGGTACCGACACGTAAGATTATTTGATCCGATAATATGTAAATTCGAACGTTTTTTGCGCGAACGCGACTGAAAAGAAATGTCGACGACGCTTCGTGTCCGAAACAATTATAATTATCATCCTAATTACAAATAGCGCTAACGTTTGTGAAATACGACGAAGAGATATATATTTGAAAGAAAAAAGCAATTCGATAATCGGAAGAAAGGTTAAAACAGTAAATCGAAATGGCTAGGTTAAGCGTCGCAGGGTTACCATATTAAACAATTTATCTGCGTTCGGGCGTTTTTTCACCGGAATTTCACAAATTAAGATTTTTTTCTTCCAAACGCGGGTGGATGTCGATTTATGGACGCTCGAATTCAGAGCTTTTGAAGTTAGAAACTGAAAGATAATGCGTAAAGCAATCAAATTGTGAAAAAAAATCAGAGGATTAATCATAAATTTAAAAGATATTTGCATTTGAAATTGTAAATTTTTAGGTTACGAAATTATTAATGGCCGTCAATTTTGATAGCTTTTGATGAGAACTCTCAACTCGTTTTTGATGTATATGAAATGTTTTAACACTACTATTCATCAAATGCACGTTATATTATTTTTAAAGATTTAATTTAACATTTAATTTGAATAAAGGTATGCTTTTTCCAGTTTTTTTTTCTATGAATTTTCACCATTCCTTTCTCTACGGACGATATCTATGTTTATCGGTATGGCGCATTGGCGGCATTGGCACATGCCACGCGCATGCGGAGTATATACAGGGTGTATCATGATTAACCGGCAGCAGACGAAGTATGGGTAGAGCCACAGAATAACAGAAAGGACAAAAGCCGTCGGCACCTTTGATCTTCTTGTACCCAGTTTTGATGACCTTGCGCCATTTTGTAAAGCTGTTCAGCGGTAAATTTTCAATGTTCAATCAATACACAAATAATGTAACTAATACTTTCTGACTAATCAAAATTTCTAAATTGTAAAAAAATTGTTCACTTTTGCATTATAATAAAAAAAAAATCTTTTTTTTTTGTTTATCTTTCTTACTTGAGATTCACAGAAGGAAAATGGTAGGGTATATGTAAAACAATATCCGAAAGTGATAATTTATCTACACACTAAGTTGTATAAAAAAAATAAGAAATAAACGAAAATATTTAGAAAGAAAACGCAGATCTAAGAAACAAATTTTATTTACTACATATAAATAAACAATAACATTACTTACAAACAAAACTTACTTGCTGATGTTTGTATATTTTCTTTATCACTTGAGGAACTTTTCTCTTGCTGACGTTTGCACATTTTCTTTATCACTTGAGGAACTTTTCTCTCCAATGCGTTGAGAAGCTAAAATCAAAAATTATTGAAATGTAGTTTCACTACAGAATCACTCGTTCAGATTGAAAGAGAAACGTCTTTATACGAATGTTTGTGAAGTCAAACTTACGATTTATTACTTGGCTTGAAAGTTCTAGGGTAGGTTTACAGAAAGCAAATCAAATATTTAATTGCGAATTAAACTAATTACGATTAAGTTGCCATAAGAATTACATTGTGAAATGTCAAATTAACAACGTCATTAAAATTTGATTGCAATTAAAGTTTCTGTAAACCGGGCCTTAATGTGTTTCAGACGGAAAAAATCAAAGGTACAAACTGATGCACATAATCAGTTTGTTGTCAGGGTTTCAATTTACATTGTTTATTTTCTAAATGGTAACGTTCAGGCAGAAAAGAGGTTTGCAGCGTTACAGCACAGCATAAAGTTGTAGCACAGATAATAAAACTCTATTATCTGTGGTTGTAGCTTGTAGTGCTCTAAATTACCTGTACTGGCTTTCTGTCATAGGGGTTATGATTGTTATGAATTCATTACGCTGTAATGTAGCGTATACAGACCATGCTTGATTATCGCGGCCGCTTGAAGAAAGCGCTGCAGGCAATGACGTCACATGTACCTCGTTCAGGTTTACGCTTTACTAAATCACTGTAGCACTGCGGTTACCCGAACATAACTCTAAGTAAATATAAAATAAACAATGTGCGTCGAAACCCTGACAACAAACTGATGGCATTCATGTATTCTCTTGTTTGAACAGTACAAGTAATAACTAACATTATTAACACCTACATTTGTTTCTATCTTTTAAGATCGAGTATAGTAACAAGTGATTACAGAATCCATGTTGTGCTTCATTTAATTCCATGTGTTGCTCTTACCTTCCATTTCAAGTGAATGTCCTGATTTCAATGCAGTTTCTTCAAATACTGTTGGAACAGCATGTGAGTGAATACGATTTTGCCAAATATTAATAAACATTTATGTTTTTCAAAGTGTTTTCCACATACATAAGTTGTATTTGTAAGTTTTGACAAATCTCTATTTAAAAGATCTTCTCGTTTACAACTATAAATCCATTTCAAGGCTCTGTATGTACAATAATACATTATTATATTCAATTAGTTTAAATATACAGCAGTTAATACTTACCGATCTTTATCTTTTGGAAAGGAAGAAAAAAAAAGCTGTAACCTTGGTTCAGCACAATAACGTGAAGCCGATGTTCTTTTCTTTTTTGTTTTTACGATGCTTACGAAAGAGACAATTTAATAATAAACAGCAATAATCTTAGAAACCCTTAACCAACGCTCATAACCTCAAATCAAAACATAAACAACAGCTTTAGAACATGGCTGATCCGAGTTTGCGCACTAAAACTAAGACAAGCTATTGTCCCTTCTGTTATTCTGTAGCTGCTTTCGTTCAAACCAATCATAGAATCAATGATTAGGTGAACAGAATCATATGATCAACCAATATAGGGACCATGCACATGCCCGCGTTCAGCGCCGCCTGGCGGTGATTTATGCATTAGTGGTATGAAAACATTGCTTTTAGGTTAATACACCTGTGACACGTTGAAGTGACGTTATTAACGTCACTCTGTAATTTTTAATTTTGCAATTACAATGGATGTGAAATATGTATCACAAAATCTTCTAAGCGGACACTAAATCGCGCAACTATACACTTTACGTTTCGCAGTCGTTCGACTGCTTCGTCAGAAGATTTTGTGATACAAATTTCATCGGACAAGAACCAACTGTAAATAAATAGATGTGAAATATATTTTAAAATCTTGTTTATGTAAGTGGACAACCAGCTGGTAGTGGCCGGCCATCAGGTGCAGTCACCCTATGCATAACTTCAATAGCAAAGTGAAAATTTTGGTATTTGCGGAAGAAATCTTGCATGGCATTGATGGTCAATAAAATTTTTGGTTGTGTGCAGATTTGTTGTTATTTCTTGTAATTGTATTAAAAATATTTATGGCTTTCTCTAAATTTACTCAAATCTTGCAACAAGTTATATTGTTTGATGATCAGTACAATTTCTAAATATGCAAAATTTATGCAAATCCTGCATGTGTCACTAATAGATGTGGAAATATATTACAAATTGAATTCTATTGTTTATGAGCACAGTATTTCAGAAAACAATCAGAAGATCGGCAGTTGATTATTGTTGAACATGGGCGCTTTCCGTTATTTCTAAATTTTTCATTTCAAACACAGTGGATTTTAAATGCATGACCTCCATACAGAAATTTATGGAAATTTGCCTAACTGGAACGTATTCTTCACTCTTTTTTGCTCTTTTACACCCATTTGTATAAATAAAATGGGTAACGAGAGTGACTCATAGAATTAATGTAAAAGTGCTATAAATTAAACAAAAATCTGAGTACAAACCTTAATTTAAGAAACATCACTAATACTATAATCAGTCTTTTAATACAATTAACACAAAGTATTCTAGTTAAATAATATAAAACATGTTCCACATGCATTTGACATGAAGTCGGTTTGATGATCGGTTGGGGCTATTGTTTATACTGACTTCTTCACACGAAACGCATACCATCAGTATACTGACCGTAAATGTATTCACATTACCAAGACTAACCATCCGTTAATCATCAACCGCATTTGAAACTGGCCTACATTTGTTGATTTGCTTTCCGACTTCTATTCATTAAATTCTTCAAACTTTCATTTCATCTGAGTCTCCTGCACATTTTTCGAATAGAGTACGTTGTACGTAATGACTAATTGATATTGAAATCTATGAATCACTTTCAAAACAGCATACAAACTTAAATGTTTCAACCCATATATATTTTCTTGCTACTGTCTGGATAATTGTAAAATTTAACACTCTTCCTGTTACTATAACTGTTATGACAATTTACAGTTGTAGTACATAATAAGTATTTGACCTTCTAGTATGAAATTAATTACAAAATTCAAGTTCAAATGTACACGGGGCATTTGAAATGACAGATGTACATTTGAAATGTCATTATAGTGTCACTTGTGTTTTCATACCACTTATGCAAAATATGGCCGTTGGTGGCGCTGTCATCGCATGTGCATGGTCGCTATTGATCAAAACACATGAAACCGATAATGTTTCTAGGTTACGTTTATGTGATCTAATCATACAAAATCACACATAACTTGTGATTATCCAAATTGTAATCATGATCGCTTAATCGGAGTTGGGGGAGAAAGTAATCACAGAGAACGAACACGCAGAATTGTGATCACGATTACATGATTAGTAATCACGGGTATAAACGAAAGCAGCTTGTGGTAGAGCACAGGAAATGGAACCAATTTTGTCCTGAGTACGTGTAAATACGCTAGCCATGACCTACCCTAATCTGTGTTGCGAACTTGGCAATAAATTGTAAATTGTGATCGATGGTGGCAATAAACAGATTAAGACGGCCACATCACAGCGCTGCACTCGCACCATCGCTGTTTTTTTAACGTCCATTTTTGTGGTAACTACCGCTTTTCGGTGATCACGTTGTTAACACAATTGGTTCCATTTCCTGCGCTCTACCCATATTTCGTCTGCTGCCGGTTAATCATGATACACCTGGTATAGTATTTCAGATTGCTGTTATTGCTTTTTTGGTAGATATCGATGGTTCTGGTAAAGAATATGTCCATAAGCGCTGAACATTTTCTATGACAAAAATAATTAATTTAGCTTACACTGAACGTATTTCTACAATAAAATTTGCGGATTATCCGTAAATTTCGGAATTACTGCCTTGTAAAAGTAACGATTTTTAAGTTATGTTCGAACGTTTTTTATAGATATTTTCGAATGGGTTATTCTTAAGACGTGCTGATAAGAGAAGGAAAGCCTTTTTTGAGTAAGTGTATTTCAAGGGACAGAAACCATTGCACATAAATATTTTTTAATAGTACCTATCTACTTGACGAGCAATACACAAATAATTTTTGTGCGATAGGGTTTCAGGGGTAGTGTACTAGCTTGTCGTTTCAAATTTAGCATTTAGGTGTAAATTTACACACAAAAGTTTCTCATCCCTTTTAGAACACACACAAAAGTTTCCCTTCCCATAAAATACGCAGAAAAGCTTCCCTTCCCTTAAAACTTACACACAAAAGTTTCCCTTCCCTTAAAACTTAAGTCCGTATTCATAGTGCTTCCTCGAGGCTTCCTTCAGTAAGGAACCCCTTAGAATGGGATTGTAGTAAGGCAGTTGCATAAAAAAATCACAATCTAAGGGGTTCCTCAATCAAGGAAGCCTTGAGGAAACACTATGAATACGGACATTTTACTCACAAAAGTTTCCCTTCCCTTAAAACTTACACGCAAAAGTTTCCCTTCCCTTAAAATTTACCCACAAAAGTTTCCCTTCCCTTAAAATATATTTACACATGAAGGTGTCCCTTCCCTTAAAATCAGTGATATTAGTCGTAATTTACGCTGTAAATTACGATATAAATTACCGTAATTTATCCGTAATTTACCATTCTAAATTATCATTAATTAATTAATTACCTTTAATTACCAAATCACATACCATTAATTATAAAATCTAAGATTAAATAAACAAAATATACAATTTATAACAAAGGAACAAATATATTGACAAATGATTGAGCTGCAAAGCTACTATTTGTTAATTGAAATCTAAGTGGACCCAAAACTTTGTTGCAAAAGATGAACCTTGCACTCCTCAGGAATCAAATGCCTTCACTTTAAACGAGTTAATGAATGGACTTTACTTTTCCATCCGAAGAAAAATAAGTGAAGAAAATGTTTCACCCATACATTAATTTTATGTTATGCTTATTTTTTAATTGTAATTTGTGTACTCAATTGAATTTGTGAACTCAATGCTTTCTTTAACTAAATTTTCTTATTTGCAAGTTACAAATTATTTTTTATTAAGTTTACATTTCTTTTCTTGAAATCGTAATTTGATGTTTTTAATTGAAGTTTTGTAAATTTTCAATAAAAGTTTAACTTTTACATACACACAGTTTATTTTCCTAATATTACATAGAAACGTGGAAAATGGTAAATTATTACAACAATAAATTACTGGAAAATTTAAATGGTAATAAAAAATGGTAAATTACTCCTGTAATTTACCAAAATTATAAATTACGGTAATTTTACATCACAGCTTAAAATACATTTACACATAAAGGTTTCCTTTTCCTTTTTAAGTTAATATGTTCGCTGTTCATTTAAATACACCTAACACACTACCTCTGAAAGCCAATCCCATAAAAATTATTTGTGTAATGCCCAAATAACTATAGAACTATAGGTACATTTTCATGACCAACGCCCGATGGGCCAGCTCACTTTAACTAACATATATAGATCCATCCATCGCCAAATGTGGCACTGTAGCCTCTTTAAGAAGAAATAGTCCCTGAAATTTTATGATTAGTGCTGGCATGAATTTTTGGAGTTTTTACGAACGCTCAAACTTAATTTCTCTACTTCGCAACATTCATAATCTTTCAATTTCGGAAAAAAAGCTAAATAGAAAATTGCAGAATAAAATCAGTAAATCTAGAATAGATTTATCATGCGTTATCGGCTATTGCAATAGAGTCTCATAATTTGCCGGGTATGATGGGCAACATAATATAATAAAATGTATTTATACAAAAGTTTCTCTTCCCTTCAAATGTATTATTGCTATCATAAAAAACTAGGACAAGATTTTTTAAGCTGTGTAAAACTGCTACCGACCACAAATTTAAAATTATTTGAAACTGTCAATCATTTCTACAGTAAATATTGTTTTAAAAGCTAGGATAGCTATTTTCATAGAAAAGGGTGTCACAGTTACACAAATTGCTCAGAATTTCAGCATTAACAAAAACACAGTTACTGACATGACAGCAAAGAAAGATTCATTATAGTAAAATAAAATAATGGAGACGCATGGCTACTGGATTGAAAAGTTGTCCTAGTTTTTTTATGATATCGATAGTATATACACGAAAAAGGCTTTCCTTTTCTTTAACAGCACTTTTTAAGAATAACTTGTTCGAAAATATTGATATGGAACATCAAACATAACCTAGAAATCGTAACTTTTAAAAGGTGATGATTTCGAAATTTACGGATAATCCGCAAATTTTATTGCAGAAATACGTTCAATGTAAGGTAAATTAACTATTTATGTCACAAAAAACGTTTATGGACATATTCTTTACCAGACCCGAATTCGGAACCTAAAGCGACGATATTTCGTTCAACGTTTATCGGATTTTGCCGCATTCCATGCACATTCGACTGCCGTCTGACGTCTGCCGCGTACGTCGGAAATCTACCATAAAACGTCAAATTTTGAATTTTCAAAAGCTTATAGTTTTAAAGTTTATTGTTAATCCTCAGATTTTTTTTTACATTTTGATTCCTGAATACATTATCTTTCAATTTTTAATTTGAAAAAGTTTAAATTCGAACGTCCATAAATCGACATCTTACCCCAAACGCTCCTATAAAATACGTTCACTTCGAAACGAAATAATTATAATGAATAACCTGTAATTTTGTGAATTACGACGAGGAACGGAGAAATTAAGAGGAGAAGTAATTTGAAAATCGCGCGCTCGCGGAAGGATTGCGCCAGAATCGGTTGCCATGGGAACGTGCGCGTGCTCATTCAAACAAAACAATTAGTGAATTTCCGATTTGCTAAAACGTAAGTTGAGTTTCTTTTTCTCATGAATTTTTCGAAAAAACATCACATTTGAGATTAAAAATTTGTGTGTGTGTGTGAATTGTGAATGGCCGGTACCGACACGTAAGTTTATTTGATCCGATAATATGTAAATTCGAACGCTTTTTGCACGAACGCGACTGAAAAGAAATGTCGACGACGCTTCGTGTCACCGAAACGCTTTTAATTATCATCCCGATTACAAATAGCGCTAACGTTTGTGAAATACGACGAGGAGGTATGTATTTGAAAATCGGAAGAAAGGTTAAACCAGTAAATCGAAATGGCTCGGTTAACCGGCGCAGGGTTGCCATATTAAACAATTCATCTTCGTTCGGACGTTTTTCGACCAAAATTTCACAAATTAAGATTTTTTCTTTCAAACACTCCTATAAAATACGTTAATTTTTTATGTAGCAACGATGAAAATTAATAAATAATCGAAAACCGTCATTGCCTTAACAAAAATCGACTTGCGATTGCGAACAAATTACATTAATCAGATTATCGTAGACTGTCGAATTAATGTAAAATACGTTTCGTGTGCTTAGAATTTTGAAAGTGCTGACATTTTTTGTCGAGCGAATGAAACACGGTGTCCCGTTAATTTACGATAATCAATCAAACTGACGAGCCTATACCGGTATGAAGTTAGCAATAACTTTCAGCAATTAAAAAAAAATTGTAAAATAACACCAAAACAGTTTCAGTATTTATATATTAGTATAAAAACCTACTAATTAAGTAATATTCAGTAACTTAAAATGGATATTTTTAGAAATTGATTCGAAATTGACCTATCAAGTATTGTTGCGTGAGGCGTAGGTACTCAACTTCTTCAAAAATGACAGCGTCGTCTTATTTTTAAATCAAATCTTTTTAGACGAAAATAATCTGTTAATAACGCGCTTTCGATAGTGTAAAAACAAAAAGGGATATATTTTGTTTGGCCACAATTAAATCTTAAACTTTAGCTCCGCGTACACTAGGACGTGCGCTTCGTTTTTCTCAAAAATGACAGCGTTGTCTTATTTTTAAAACAAATGTTTCTGGGCGAAAATAATCTATTAATAACGGGCTTTCGATAGTGTAAAAACAAAAAGGGAGATATTTTTTGTTCGGCCATAATAAAATCTTAAACTTTAATTCCGCATGCTCCAGGACCTCGAAAATCTAAGGTGATTTGGAAACTTCTTCAAAATAAGTATGTAATTAAAAATGAAAAGTTACCCAGTGCTTTTTTTTAACAGTACTAAATACCTATTATTGATTTATTTGATTTAAGAGGACTATGGATCACGTGATCAACTACTCGAAAGCCACCAGTACTCCCCGCGAACCCCGCATGACTGAAAACACGCCTTTCTTATAATTGAAATAAGTGTCGTTTAGTCCAATTAGGCTCCATAGTTGAACGACAAGGATAACATCATCTGCATTCGTCTTCTATAAGTTCATACACATTCATCGTATCTAACAAGTGGCAACGTCGCGTCGCGTCGCAAAACTAACACGTGGTAATATTCTTATAGCGTTTTCCACTGGCTGCACTAGTGTGCACTGAGTTTATTTTCATCTCGGTTCAGCTTTATGTAATAAAACGAGATAGAGATATCCTGAGTGCACACCGGTGCAGCCAGTGGAAAACGCTATTATATTCTGAAATAAAGGAAGAAAAATTTGCTGGTTATATACGCGCGAAATTCAAAAGTATACGATTTGAATAAAAATCATTCTTATATCGAAAAATAAATTGTGAAATACGCCAGTAGTAAAATGATTTTTAATTAAATCATATTCATAATTAAGACACTTTCTTGTTCGTGGAAATTTATCAAATAATAAATAACTTTTAAAGTAAAATAAACTTCCCTATTTCTTTTTGTGAAAATTAGCTTATGCTTTAAGTCAATTAGGCAATAATTTTCTTGATAAACAATTTTCTGATATTTGAAAAATCAAACAGAATTCGATCGATACTAATTTCATTTTGAAATTTAAATTGATATTAAATTTAACCAAAATGTAATACATAAATGGCTTATTAATTACACTACATAGAAATTATTTCAAATTTAAAATATATTTTTGTTTTCATTTCAAAACATAACATCTTTACAATCATCTTCTAATATACAAATAGGAAATAAATTGTGCATAATTTTCTAAATTTTATTAGTAATATTGTTGCAACTTTTGAAAAATCAAAAAATAACATTGTCTTGTAAAAATATTTGTAAAAATACTTGTAAAAAAATTTAAACTTGTTGCACAACGAAAGCGTGTTACAGTTTACTCCCCCAATGAATGATTCTAAATAACAAAAATACAATACATATTTTGACCTACAACGAATTTTAGTAAAAAAAAAACTGTGGAAGGAAATTATATTAAAAGTTATTCCAGTTCAAAATTTCTTAATATTCAAGAAAAGTTGAGTGATATTTAACCTATAGGATTGCTGTGAGGTAAGCTGTGACATGTGAGGTAAGCAACAGACCGTACAAAATGAAATTAAGGAAGGCGTTCTATCGATATCTTAAAAAAAAAAACTTTAAAATTCTTTTAAAAAACTTTACTATTTCTTTTTGTGAAAATTAGCTTATGCTTTAAGTCAATTAGGCAATAATTTTCTTGATAAACAATTTTCTGATATTTGAAAAATCAAACAGAATTCGATCGATACTAATTTCATTTTGAAATTTAAATTGATATTAAATTTAACCAAAATGTAATACATAAATGGCTTATTAATTACACTACATAGAAATTATTTCAAATTTAAAATATATTTTTGTTTTCATTTCAAAACATAACATCTTTACAATCATCTTCTAATATACAAATAGGAAATAAATTGTGCATAATTTTCTAAATTTTATTAGTAATATTGTTGCAACTTTTGAAAAATCAAAAAATAACATTGTCTTGTAAAAATATTTGTAAAAATACTTGTAAAAAAATTTAAACTTGTTGCACAACGAAAGCGTGTTACAGTTTACTCCCCCAATGAATGATTCTAAATAACAAAAATACAATACATATTTTGACCTACAACGAATTTTAGTCAAAAAAAAACTGTGGAAGGAAATTATATTAAAAGTTATTCCAGTTCAAAATTTCTTAATATTCAAGAAAAGTTGAGTGATATTTAACCTATAGGATTGCTCAATCGCCGACATGTGAGGTAAGCAACAGACCGTACAAAATGAAATTAAGGAAGGCGTTCTATCGATATCTTAAAAAAAAAAACTTTAAAATTCAGCAGCTATGCGTTTCCATTATTTTATTATATTAAATCTTACTTTATTGTCAAGTCAGTAACCGTATTTTTGTTAACGCCGAAGTTCTGAGGAATTTGTGTAACTATGACACTCTCTTCTACGCAAGCAATTATTATCCTATAGCTTTTAAAACAACATTTACTTTAAGCATGATTGTCAATGATAATTTCAAATTACGATCGGTAGCAGTTTTATGCAGATTAAAACGTCTTGTCCTATTAGTTTTTTTATCATAGCAGTGATACAATTTAGAGAAATTTTTCGTAATTAAATATTTATGTATAGTCGCGACAAAAAAAAAATTGGTCGTCAGTGTCTTACTTTGACACATTCAGGTGTATTCCATAATGCAGTGATTATTTATCACTTTATTAACACTGTGCTTAATAATAACTTCTTAACTACTGCTTATAAATCACTGATTGAAGACGTATTTCATAAGCACACGGTGATTATTTTACAATTTTAAACATTAGTTAACTTCATTTGTAAAATATAATCACTGAACATAATTGCATATCTTTCTTCTCAATGTCATTTGCGCTTGTGGAATAGCAAAATGTTTAAAAAGTGGTTAAAAGCGACAGCACATGCGCATAATTCAGTGTTTATTAATCACTGATATATGGAATATACCCGACTGACCAGTGTTTTATTGTCAAGCGATCGTGGTTGTCATAAACTTTGTACAGCGAAATGTTTCAGGTGTCAATTTTATTTGTCAAATTGATTAAAATCACACCTGACAAGCAGACAATTTGTGGCGATTCCATCATCCGTCACAACATGCGAATATGCGAACAGGGAATGAGCAATCCTTTAGGGTGATATAGTGCCGTTACTCCAACTCTCTCAGAACAAACTGCGCCTTATTAATTTTTATAAGAGCATTAATTGTCACACTTTGAGGCATTTATATGATATAAAAATTTCTTTCTCGTAGAAAGGTTTTAACTAAAATTTGGAAACGTGTTAAATTCGTGTTTTTAAAACGTTCGTAAATCGTTCGTAAAATATTATACTTTGCGATGCGCTTTTGTTTTTTGCAATAACTCTAAAAGATAAAATAAGTACATAAAATCCTACAACTTTTGCATTTACAGTTTTTCGGTATCTCCTAAAATAAAATCTCTAGCTGGGGTGCAAAATATAAAAAAATAACCCTGAATAGCCGGCGTTTGCTCATAAATTCAAATATAGTAAAATTAAACATTCTCAGAATTTTGGAACGGTAAATGTAACAAGTTTAAAAGCGTAGCGACAAGTCGGAACGCACCCAGTCTTACGATAACAACGTTGCCAAGTTTATTTGACATGAGTTAGTCTTCCTTCAACCTTAAGATGGCAGCACATTACATAGCAAATTTTTATATTACGTATTTTTCATTTTGCACTTTTAGGAATGATAATTTCGTATTTTTTATTAAACATATGTGATCAGTTTTTTACCTAGAATGTGGGAAAGTCATTTTCCGAAATGAGTTTTAAAATTTTATAATTTTTCTTTGTTAATATAAAACATTTTCCATAATTATTGACTTTCGCACATTTATAGTATTATTAGACAGATCCACTTTTAAAATGTTTAAATCGAACGCGTTTTAAAAGCAGCATTTGAAAAATAAATTTTTGCCAATATGGCGGACCTCCATAGTCCTTTTAAAAATAAGACAACGCTGTCATTTTTGAGAAAAACGAAGCTCGCGTCCTGCGAAACTAAAGTTTAAGATTTAATTGTGGCCGAACAAAAAATATGTCCCTTTTTGTTTTTACGCTATTGAAAACCCGTTATTAATAGATTATTTTCGTCTAGAAATATTCGACTTAAAAATAAGACAACGCTGTCATTTTTGAGAAAAAAGAAGCGTGCATCCTGGGGAAATAAAGTTTAAGATTAAATTTTGGCTGAAGAAAAAATATGTCCCTTTTTGTTTTTACACTATTGAGAACCCATTATTAATAGATTATTTTCGTCTGAAAACATTAGATTTAAAAATAAGACGACGCTGTCATTTTTGAAGAAGTTGAGTACGTCTCGCGCAACAATACTTGATAGGTCAATTTCGAATCAATTTCTAAAAATATTTATTTTAAGTTATCGAATATTACTTAATTAGTATATTTTTGTACCAATATATAAATACTGAAACTGTTTTGGTATTATTTTAGAATTTTTTTTTTATTGCTGAAAGTTATTGCTAACTTCATACCGGTCGAGCCTATTTCAATTTGGGAAAAGTAACGATTTTAAATAATGCTCGATTTTGTGAATTAAGACCAAGTACGACGCGAATAAAAGGAAATACTGATTTGAAAATAGCGCGATTCGAAAATCGTGGAAAAACGTTCCATCGAAATGGCGAGGGTAACCGTCGCGCGATTGTCAGATTGAACGATCAATCTCCGTTCAGACGTTTTTTTTTTTTTTTACAGAAAATTTGCCAATTAACGTTTTTTTCTTTCAAATACTTCAATAAAATACGTTAATTAACTAAATCAATTAATTTGTTTTCATACAGGACGAATTTCACTATCATCAAAGTTTATAATTTTTTTAAGAAGAGAGAAAATTTTTATTACACGTGAGTACACTATTATTTATTATTTGCTTTATTTTTATAATATGATGGTCTTATTTTTGTAATACCGTTTTAAATTAAGCAATAAGTACGATTCCAGAGTGAGTTATACAAAAGGAAATTTGAAATAAAACAAATACTTTGGACTCTAAAGCGAATTAAAGTGGGACCTCCACAATATACAGGGACACAGTAAATTTCGACTTGCAAAAAAATTCGAGTTGTGGAGGTTCGAGTTATAGAGGCACGACTTTAATTGTTTATGAAAATAATCAAAGGTTTTTTTTGCCAACAAAGAAATACATGTACCATTGGGGCCTTAAAATTTTTTATCAAGTACCCAGAATTTCTCTAAAATTTAGTTTTGTAGAACAGGCTCTTTCCTCAAATTTTACACTAAAGACATTTAACCAAAAGTCAGATTGTTTGGTCGTACTTTAAGGACATCAAGATAGTAAAGTATTAGAACTGAAATAACAGAATGAAAGTAACGACCAGCCATTTTCTAATTTTGCGATTGCAAAACCTTTCCCTCCTTCAGAAAGCACGTGATATGGAATTGTGTTGCTACAACTTTAGCATTACATTTGAAATCTGACGTTTAAAATGATTATTTTTAACAAACCGTCAAAGAAAACGATATTTACGACGGAAAATTAAATCGTGCGAAATTATAAGGCCGCGATGGTACACAATTTTAAATTATTTATTTATTTATTTGTAAATTTGTAAAATTGTTATGCTTTCAGAAATTCTTTATTTCATTTCTTATCGAAAAAGATAAGGAAACGAACATAATATGTATATTTGCATTAACTTTTTTTGCTTAAAATAATGTTCTGTGTGACTATTATCCGTTTAGCACACACTCTATTTTGTTAAATATAAATACAATAATTGGGAACATTATTTTATGTATTGCTCATTTAAATTACCCTCCAAAATAATTAGTATATCTCTCTTTTTTGTATTTTTTTTTTTTTAATTATTAGCTTACAATCTCAGATGGTAATGACATAATTTATATATGAAATTTTTGTTGTCTTATGTACATGTCTGTGTATTTTGTGTAAATTTTGTTTTCCATTGAGACAAGAAAACGTTTATATTCTTTGGCCTCAAGGGAGACATACATATAATATATTTCTTTTTAATTTTCTTTCCTTTTCTTCCGTATGTATATATTTTTTGTTTAACTCATTCCGCTTTCAGGAAAGAAAAAACTGAGGTAAGACATTTACTTTTCCTTTAAAATTTTTCGTTACCTCTTTTCTGTGCGTAGTTGTTTTTTGTGAACTAATTCTGTTTTCATAAAAATAAAAAAAAACGGTAACGTTTACAATTTTCGTTATTTCTTTTCTGTATGTGCATCTGTTTTTTTTTTTAACATTTATTTATTTTATTTACTTATTTTTAACATTTATGGTTTATTTCCTCCTTTTTTCCGCGTACATTTGTTTTTTATAAAATAATTTCGCTTTCAGGAAAGGAAAAAAACTCGAGTAACATATACACATTCGTTTCAAATTTTCGTTTTAGTTTACTTTTCAGTGTATTTCGAACGTGGCTTTATTTTTTATAAAAGAAAATATTTCTCCTGTTTTACTTCAGGTAATGAAAATATTCTTCCCACTCAGTATACGTATTAATTAAGTCAGAAAAAATATGAAATAAATTGTCTTTTCTGTTCATTGTTCACTGTTAATTTTTGATATATGCTTACAATTTTTTGCTACTTAAATTACCAATATTTTTTTTTAATTTCTGAGCCACTAATATAAGATTATCGATAAACATTGTTTTCCAGTAAACAATGGGAAGAAAGCGAAAGGAAGTTAGAGGTGTAGCAGCAAAGAACAAGGCCGCGAAGGAGGAACGTCGGGAAAATGAAGCGAGAAGTATCTCGCCAGCTTCTGTCTCCGACCGTACATCTGCCTCCAGCGAGAGCTTCGAGTCGACTGGCTCAGCAGCACGCCCGAAGAGAGCACGGAAACTCACGGGCATTGCTTTCAAGAATTACATGGCGAAATGGTTGAAGACGGCCGCCATATTATCCAATGTTCGAGCCAGCTCACCTGTACGGTCCTCGCCACCTGCACCTCGCGAAGATGACGCTGCAAATGACACCACGAACTTACCCGTATGCTCGCCGACGCCCGCACCTCAACAAAACGACGCTGCAACGGAGGAGGCTCTCCTACCAAGACGCGCCATAATGACGCAGTGTTTCCTCTCTGAGCCGGACATACAGTACCTCGAGAGCAATCCCCATAACCTGATGGACGAAGCATCGTTGTTCGCCTTCATGGCCAGCGTGGCGCACCGATCTGCATCGCGAGTTGCAGTGGTGTGCCCGCACTATACGTTCACCACCGGTGCCATCTCGGCTATGCAAAACGTCTTCGTAGATTACGATAACTTCAACATATTAATCATTCCTTGCTATTTTCCAGGTCACTACGCCGTCGCCATTTACGAGAGAGGATCCGGAGTGGTAAGGTTTTTCGATCCGATGCCGCGCAAAGATCGCCTAACGGACCGATACAGACGCTGCCTCAAGCAAGCCGTCGTCCAGCTTGGAGGGGAAATGGACGAGGAGTTGGTAGAAATCCTGACGGAGACGGGTACGTACAACGTGCAGAAGGACTCCGTGAACTGCGGCTTTCACGCGTGCCTCATCGTCGAGTCCTACCTCTTCAATAACAAGAGGACATTTCTGGAAGCGTTGGAGATCCGGCAGGAGCGCCGTCGAATACTGCAACACCTGAGGCAGCTGTTGCTTTCCGATGACGATTTCCCATACGTCCCACGACCGACCAACTCCCGGCGAGAAACGGAGGCAACGGTCGAACAGGAGGTCGACGAGGAAGAAGTAATGAGACCTCCACCTCCCGTGCACCGTCGATCGACCATATTGGCCTCGAGAGATAGCCACCCAGTCGTCACCGCCGTCACTACACTTCCTCCGATAGCAAAGGAGAAGAAAACCGAATGCAAACGGAAGCATCCAAGGTTGGGATGCGCATCTGCGTCAGCGCATCACTTTCCCGAATACGTGGACAGCGGCACGCTGAACAAACACAGACGATGTGCACACTGCAGGGCGTTACTGTTTCCCAGCGAAACATCCAGCGTCTGTTGCGCCGAAGGGAAGGTGTCGCTAACCGAAAGAGGAGATCCGCCGCGTTTCATCAAAGCCCACCTGGACCCAGACGTGGACGTCGGTTCAGCGAGAGACTTCCTCAAACACGCGCGAATCAACAACAACATGTTGGCATTCGGATTCGTACAAGTGGACAGCACCACAAGGCCCCCGGTTTGCCTGCTGAACGGCGAGTTTCGGCATTGCATCTCTGATCTGTCGTTCGACGCGCAGAGGCCGCCCACTTTCGGAAACCTGTACATCCTGAGCGTGGAAGAAGCCGAGGCCGAAAGAAGAAGGAACCCGTTCTCGGAGAAGATACGCATGAACGTGCTCAGAGCATTGGACACGGAACTATGTACGACCCATCCGTTGGCGAGGATATGGCTGCACGCCTACGAGCAGTACCAGCTGAAGAAAGCTGCGGCCGAAGCAGCCGGCACTGCGGTACCTCAGTTCCGGCTCATCCTGCTGAACGATTGGGACACCCCGGCAAACGTGCGAGACAACAACCTGCACCCGCGTCAGGTGAACCTGCCCGTCGACGACGCGATGTACGCGATTTGGTGTAGCGATTCGGAAGCAGTACCCCCACGAAAAGGCATATGGTTACAACCGCGACCCGGCGAGGTCAACGGGATTCGCCAAATGGGTTTGTACCATCCGATGACAGATTCGGCCTGCTACCCCCTCCTCTTCCCCTACGGAGAGGAAGGATTCCACTGGGGCATAAGAAACACGAACCCGACCTCCACCGAGCCGATCACGAGACGTCTAGAGAACGTAGAGCTGCGCGATCGTCCCGACGCGACGATGCGGAGAACGCAGAAAATGACGACGATGACCTCAACTCGATCGCAAGTGATACCAGCTCGCTGTCAGACCTCTTCGAGGAGAGCGACGAAGAAGGGCAAGAGACGAGGGAAGCCGCAAAACGGAGACAATTCGTGAGTATCGCCCAGTTCTACCGCGATCACTACGCCATAAAAAAGAACGTGAACAACCCGCCGCTGTGTCTTCGCATGGGAATGCTAACGCAACAGCACATTATCGACACGAGTTTTAAGATCGAGCAACACGTGGCAGAGCACGTGCGACGCGTGCAGAAAGACCTGCGCCAGACGCTGCCGGAGCCCCTATTGCATTATCTCAGGCGCAACCTTCAGGAAGGCGAAGAGCTCGGCCGAGTGGTGTTCTCCACAAAGAAAATGAAAGGATCGGTGGCGTACATGCGGGAAAAGTTCTACGATACGACGGCGATGTTCCAGCGCGTGCAGAGCCCGCAATTCTTTATCACGTTCACGTTCAACCCCCGCTGGCCCGAGATAGTACGAAACGCCGGTTCCAAGGGGAGACTGCAAACGGCGGCCGATCGAGTGGACATATCGTGTCGAGTTTGGATCGATAAAGCGAAAAAAATTCACCGCGTAAGTATTTTTCTCCATTAAATTTGAAAAAAAATATTCGTTTGACAAATTAAATAATAATTACCACAAACGAAACGAATCAAATGTTAAAGTATTTTTCTAACTTAAATATAAAAAAAAATCGTTTGTCTGTTTCAAATTATAAAAAATTAATTTGAAACAAACGAAATTCATCAAATTTTTAATTATTTCTCTCTGTTAAATATTTAAAAAATTACTCAATTTAAATTAAATCATTTCAGGACATCGAGCAAGGCGGAATCTTCGGCGAGATGAAAGCCTTCGCCGAGTCACTCGAATTCCAAAAACGTGGAGGACCCCACTTCCACATGCTTCTGGCGACGGACGCGCTGAAAACGCCCGAAATTGTCGACGAGTACATCTGCGCGGAGTTTCCCGAACTGCCACCGGAGGACGACAATTCCCCGGAAGCGAATCAACAACGACTATACCACGAGTTAGTCGTCACGCACATGATACACCGCTGCACCAACAACGCGCCCTGCATGGTAAACGGTAAGTGCTCCAAGGGATTCCCGAAGCCGTTCTCCAACCATACCATCCTGTTCGACGACAAGCCGGCGCTGTACAGGAGGAGATCGCCCGCTGACGGAGGACAGACGTACTCGAAGCGCGTCGGTACCGGAAACCAGAGAGCCACCATCGTGTACGACAATTCGCACGTGGTGCCCCACAACAAGTACCTGCTGATGAAGTACCGCACACACATCAACATCGAGTCCCTTTACGGACGACAAGGTATGAAATACGCCCTGAAATATCCCTTCAAAGGTTCTTCGTGGGCCTACGTCCGTTTGAACGAACAGCAGCCCGAAGAAGAAGGAGGCCGACGTATCGTGCACTACGACGAGTTGGTGAGGTACTTCAAGTGCGCCTACAGGTCGCCACGAAGCGTGGATGAGAATGAACCAGTACCCGTTCGTGAGGATGTCCCACTCGGTGCACAAGATACCGATTCACCTCCCGGACCAACGACCGATTTATTTCGTCCCCGGCGAGGAACAACTGGCGGCAGACGCGTACCAACGCGGTGCAATGAAGGACACGCAGCTGCTCGCATGGATGAGAAAAAACAGAGAGGATCCGGCGGCCAGAGCCTACACCATCCTGGAGTTCCTACAATGGTACCGCTTCGACGGCAAGGGAGGAGCGTGGCACAGGCGCAAAACTGCCGGAAAAAACAAGCTGACAGTCGCATGATTGCAGTTCGTCGCTCCGCGGAACGTGGAGCTCTTTGCGCTCAAACAGATCCTGATGCACGTGAAGGGCGCCCAGAGCTGGAAAGATCTCCGCACCGTAGAAGGTGTGGAGCACGAAACGTTCACGGAGGCAGCCAAAGCGATGGGTTTGATGGAGGACGACGTCATTTGGCACAGAACGCTGGCCGAAGGTACCAAAACCTCCAACCCGCAACAGATGAGGAGCCTGTTCGCTCAAATCCTGCTCTTCGATAACCCACCGTCGCCCCGAGACCTGTGGAACGAATTCGTAGAAGAGTTCTACTACGGAAAGAACTGCCTTCCGCACGAGAGGCCCGGGAGAATAAACAAGGCGCTCCAGCTGATCAACGCCATACTCGGATACCACGGCAGAAGCTGCGCGGACTTCGGCCTACCCATGCCTTTCCGGACGAACGACGTGAACGTAGACCAAGACCTGAACGAATTCTTCTTCCCGCGTCCGGATCCAGACGACGGACCAGATGCTACGGCTGACGTAGCGAGAAACTCCGAGGACTTCTACAGCCGCCTGAACGTAGAACAGAAAAGCGTGATAGACGCCGTGGAAGAAGCTCTCCAAGCCCCGCCCGACGAGACGCCCCGCCTCTTTTTCCTGACGGGATCCGGAGGAACGGGCAAGACGTACGTGTACAACACGCTGATCTTCAGGTGCATAAGCAGAGGCGTCAAGGTGATGGTTACGGCGGTGACGGGCATCGCCGCCTGCCTACTTTTCAACGGGAGCACGGTACACAGAGCGTTCCGCACCGGGATTCGCATCGACCCGAAAAATTTGCCGTCGCACGCCGCCGAGAGCTTAACCGCGAGATGCATCAGGCAAGCGCAGCTCATCATAATCGACGAGGTGTCCATGATGACGAGGTGTCCATGATGCACAGGGACCTCCTCGAAGTCGTCGAAGGTCTGCTGAAGATGTTCGCCCCGCCGCAGGCGAAGGACCTCAGCTTCGGCGGAAAAGTGATCCTGCTGGGCGGCGACTGGAAACAGATGCTGCCCATCGTCACCGACGGCAGCAACTTGGGACCCGTTGCGGCCTGCATCCAGAGTTCCGCACCGGCAGCATGCCCGATCACCGACTTCGTCTGAAGAAGAACGTCGTGGTGATGCTGATGTCCAACGTCGACGTATCCCGAGGACTATGCAACGGGACGAGGATGACGGTAGAGTCGCTCGGCAACGACATCATCCACTGCAGAACCATCGCCAACTCTTCCTTCCGAACCGGAAACGTCGTGGCGCTGTGCAGGTTCAAGTTCAGGTAATAAATAAAATTAAGAAGATACTTTTCAAGAGCTTGGAAAAGCGACACAACAACAAGCGATTACAAGAACCGCGAAGGAAAAATGGGACCGTGAAACGTCATCATCCAACAATCTGAAAACGATAAATAGTTACCACTATACATTTACGAGGATAACCCCTTCCAATAAATTGAAAAAAAAAAAAACAAGGTAACGCATTATCATTATTATCACAATTCAAAAACAACAGCACCTAATAACAAATCGCCAGAACTTTCATAATTCATCAAACAACATTTGCACTAATCCAATTACAAAGTCATTTCTAATAAATTCATCAAAAAAAGAAAAAAATAAACTCCTCCAAAAATACCAGTTCATTTTGACTATATTAATTCTTACACTTACTTACTAGGAATCAATTAATAACATTGTTTCAGGGCGGTCGACAGCGTAAAAACATACACAATGCTCAAGGATACCACCCGTTAAGAAGCGACATCGTAAATGTAGTCGCAAAGGGCGTTCAATCGTGAAGAAACGGAAATGCAACCGTTGGTCCGCAATCACGGCTGAAGCTGGCTCCTCCGACGGCATTACGTCGTCTAACAATCCGCGTTCCCGGACGCTTGGCCGTCGCCTAGCATGACAGGAGAAATGCTGCTACCCTAATATTCCCGCACGCACGCGGAGACTCGGTCATAAGAGCTACGCTCCGATCAGGCGATGGTACATGCTTACGGTCGCTGAATCACGCCAGTTACTACATGTAATTGACGTTATGTAGTGATTTTAGGTGTATCAGCGCTACGTTCCCGGCACACGTGCTGCGATTCCCACTTCGTGCACCTTTTCCGCTCACTGAGGCATGTAAGTGTTTACGCGT
Source organism: Dorcus hopei (assembly GCA_033060865.1). Lineage (NCBI taxonomy): Eukaryota > Metazoa > Arthropoda > Insecta > Coleoptera > Lucanidae > Dorcus > Dorcus hopei. The sequence continues at coordinate 6,752,504 of JAUPFK010000013.1, forward strand.
GCGTTCTTCAGTAACCTTAGGCGCATCGAAGCCGGTATCTCAGCCGCCGAGGCAGCACCAGTCGTGCACCGGCGACGCACACTGGAGTATTGGAATAAGTAAACTCTGATCAAAATTCGAAATACGATAATTAATTAAAAACTACACGATAACATTCAAAATAATGCTACTGCAACTGCAACAAATGCTTTTTACGATATCAATCGTTTCTACGTCATTTTCGAACAACTGTGGCTGACCTATTTTCGTAACTGTTTCTGCATATAAAAATGCTTAAAAATAGCAATATTTCTTTTTTTAGACGTCAGTCAGTTATCCGCACTGTCCGTCAAACTTTCTCGAGCGACAATTTTTTAAACCAGCTCAGAACAATGCACACAAGATTTTATATTGTACGGGCTAAAAAATATATATTTTAACATCACGTCGATAAACATACGAACAAGACCGCTTCGATTACGAACGATTTCAATTTCAAATATTTCCCATAAATACTCCACTGTGCTTGCTAAGTTACAACATCGCTAGCATGAACGTCAAGATCATCGACCACTGCGACATGTTCTTCAAATAATAGAGGACCGTATCGTGGTGGTCGCTTCCTGGCGTTTCGCGAACGCGGAACGAGCCAGAACACATTTCCGGAAGAGTTCCGAGGCATGACTTGCTAAAATAATTCAACTTACGTACTCGAAAAAATCCGGAACACCTTCCGAGGCATCACATGCTCAAATAATTCAACTTACGTACTCGAAAAAATTCGGAACACCTTCCGAGGCATCACATGCTCAAATAATTCAACTTACGTGCTCGAAAGAAAAACGCGAGGGAGCCAGCAAAAATTCGGAACAATGGCGCAAGACAAATTGAAAAACACCACCGATAACACATTGCGAAATAAGAAACAGACGTAGCAACAACGTGTTTTTAAAGATACAAAAAAATTTTAATCGTTCAAAGAGAAAAACGCTTACAAAGAGATATTGCACTTCGATAAACAATTAAACAAACATCAACGACCAAGACAGGAATATGAAAACTATCTACGATGCTACTGACAACCTGAAAATGAAACATTTTTGCTACGATAAGAAGAAAACAACGACAATAAAATTGAGTAAACACTTAATAAAATCGTCGAACATCGAAATTTACGACACTACAACAACTCAAAGTAAGATGACATATTGTTAACAACCAACGATCAAGAAAACGTAACACTTATCCAAAAGGTGCAGTCCTTCCGCAAATGATTCTCAAATTTTAATAACATTTTATTTTTTCAGCCATGTGCTATCAAAAACAACGCAACATATTAAGAACAAGAGTATGAATGCCAACAACTTCAAAAAGCTGAAAAATTTTTTATTACGAGAAGAAAAAAGCAACGAAAATAAAATTGACCGACTATCTGAACATTGAAATTTACAACACAACAAGGATCCGGTAAAATGACATATTGTTAACAACCAATGTTTGCGATTTCAAGAGATCCACGAGATCCACATACGGTCCTTTATTCAGTTTTTTATCGTTAAGGACATGTAATTATGTTTGACAGTGTAAAAAACAATTTCGTATTTGCATGTACTATTTTTCATAAAGAATAAATAATGTTTATTAAAGAAACGGTGCTTTCAAGTACATAAAGGAAACTAGACCGTCGTGCTACAATAACAAACAAAAAATACAGTCCACCGAAGATTTAAAAAACCAACAATTACGAACATATTTTGGTCCTTCGAGCCGGATTTGAACAGCAGAAAAGGACAATTGGTTTATTTGAGAAAAATAAATCATGACCGAATCTACAATTAAAAGTTTGAAGCTCAAGCGCACTGCATTAAAATCAGGATTGACAAGATTTTCAAATTTCCTGAAAACTGACCCTGAAATCGCTCAAATTCATATGCGACGAGAAAATATGAAATCAGCCTTGTCAACGTTTACTGAAATTCAGATAGAAATACAATGTTTGGAAAATCTCGAAGACGAAAATAGCGAAATTGAACAATTTGAAACAGATTATTTTGAAGTAATGTGTCGCGCTGAAAGACTCTTGCAAAAAGGGCTCAGAAACAAGCAATTCAACAGATTCCACAAGCAACGAGAAGTCACAAGTAACCAATATACGACTTCCAAGGATCGACCTTCCCGAATTTTCTGGATCATATCAAAATTGGTTACCGTTTTATGACGTTTTTAGTTCATTAATCCACGACAACATCGAGATATCAGCAATTCAAAAATTCCATTACCTAAAATCTTCTTTGAAAGGCGAAGCTGCAGAAGTCATTCATGCATTAGAAATATCGACTGATAACTACAATGAGGCTTGGGAAATGCTGAAAGAACGATACGACAATAAGAGGCTTATTATTCAAGATCATGTCAAAGCAATTTACAATTTACCGACATCAAATAAGGAACAATTAGTCAGTCTACGTCAAATTCTTAATGGATCATTGAAACATATTAGAGCACTTAATGCTCTCAAGCGTCCCACAGAATATTGGGACGATCTACTTGTACATCTCGTCAGCACGAAATTGGATCACAAAACTCTGAAGGAATGGGAAAACAGTCTAAAAACCACAAGTATACCTACATTCAAGCAAATGACAGATTTTCTTACGCATAAGTGTCATACATTGGAAGCAATATCCAAATTAGAAAATCTTCATTGTACAAACAAGCAATCAAACAGTAAGCAAATTTCAAGATTAACTACATCACATGTCATTTCACAAGATACTTTATGTCCAATTTGCAAAGCCGAACACCATATTATAACTGTCAACGTTTCTTTCAAATGCCAATTAATAAACGAATTCAAGAAACGAAAGCAAGGAACCTTTGCGTGAATTGTTTACGTCCCAATCATCTCTTCAAGAAATGCACTTCAGGTACATGCAAGATTTGTAACAAAAACACAATTCATTGCTGCATATAAATACAGAAGAACTTTCTCAAGCATCAACTACCACTTCTAGTAAGGCAGAGACAGCTTCCAAGGTCGTCTCCCACACATGTTCAAGTGTTGCGACACACATCATCCTTTCAACAGTCGTCCTCAATATACAAAATAACTCAGGAAGATGGCAACAGTGTCGAGCACTTTTGGACTCAGGATCACAATCGAATTTTATAACAAAAGCATTAGCTGAAAGACTACACTTAAAACAAGAAATGCTTCAAATTCCCATAGTAGGTATAAACAGTTCTTCTGGACAAACATTAAGCAAAGTTTCAACTAGAATAAAATCAACGCATAATTCATTTTGCACAAAATTGCAATGTTTAGTTATAAAACGAATTTCTGAAAATATTCCACAAATGTCAATCAATCACACTGACATTACAGTACCAAGGAACATAAGATTAGCAGATCCTAATTTTTATGTTTCAAATAAAATCGACATGTTGATTGGTGTCGAACTTTTTTGGAAAGTTTTATGCATCGGTCAGATAAGATTATCATCAAATCAACCGATTTTTCAAAAAAGTTCGACACCAATCAACATGTCGATTTTATTTGAAACATAAAAATTAGGATCTGCTAATCTTATGTTCCTTGGTACTGTAATGTCAGTGTGATTGATTGACATTTGTGGAATATTTTCAGAAATTCGTTTTATAACTAAACATTGCAATTTTGTGCAAAATGAATTATGCGTTGATTTTATTCTAGTTGAAACTTTGCTTAATGTTTGTCCAGAAGAACTGTTTATACCTACTATGGGAATAAGGACCAAAATATGTTCGTAATTGTTGGTTTTTTAAATCTTCGGTGGACTGTATTTTTTGTTTGTTATTGTAGCACGACGGTCTAGTTTCCTTTATGTACTTGAAAGCACCGTTTCTTTAATAAACATTATTTATTCTTTATGAAAAATAGTACATGCAAATACGAAATTGTTTTTTACACTGTCAAACATAATTACATGTCCTTAACGATAAAAAACTGAATAAAGGACCGTATATGGATCTCGTGGATCTCTTGAAATCGCAAACATATCGCCCCCCTTGAAAGAATTATCTTTAAAAGAAAGTTATGTTTTTTCATCTAGAGGCAATACACACAGTCGATTAGCTGGACGATGTAGAAGTCCTGTTGTTGTTTTAATTGTTGCTGCACGAACAATTCCGTCTTTACCGAGATAAACTGTCTCGATGCGACCAACAATCCAACGTAGAGGAGGGATGTTATCTTCACGAATAATAACTAATTTACCAGGAATGATGTTTCCTTCATGTTGTTGTCTCCATCTGGTTCTTTCGTGTAGTCGACTGAGATAATCTTTACTCCACTTCTTCCAAAAATATTGTTTTAATTTCTCTATGTTTTGCCAACGACTCAACCTGTTTATTGGTACTTCACACAGATTAGGTTCAATGCATGTTGTCAGTGTATCACCAATTAAAAAATGACCAGGCGTTAAATAAAAGAAATCATTTGGATCATTAGATATAGGAATCAATGGTCTAGAATTGAGTACGGCTTCAATTTGTATAAAAAGTGTCATTAATTCTTCATAAGTAAGAAGAGATGTTCCCAAAATGCAACGAAGGTGATGCTTAGCCGATTTCACAGCTGCTTCCCACAAACCTCCAAAATGGGGAGCTTTTGGGGGAATGAAGTGCCATGTAATTGAATCTTCAGCTAAAATGTTGAAAATTTTAGTTTGTTGTTCTTTTTGGAACATTTCTTGTAATATTTTTAATTCCTTGTTTGCTCCTACAAAGTTTGTGCCATTATCAGAATATAAGTTACGAATTTTACCACGTCTAGATATAAAACGTTTTAGTGCTCCAATAAACGCGTCTGTCGAAAGATTGCCAACTAGTTCAATGTGAACTGCTTTAGTAACTAAACATATAAATACTGCTGCATAAGCCTTGATCTTTTGTTTGCTACGTGGGCCTTCTTGTTTTATATCAAAAGGTCCACAATAATCCACACCCGTATTCATGAATGGCCGAGCAGGTTCAGTTCTGACGGCTGGTAGATTGCCCATCATAGGTTGGGTTGATATCGGTTTGACTCTGAAGCACGTCACACAGTTTCTGATTACTTGCCTAACAGCACTATTTCCTCGCAATGGCCAGTATTTGGTACGGACAGCTGCCAGCGTAGTTTGATTGCCACCATGAAGTTGTTTAATATGTTCACGTCTGATGATTAATTTGGTTAAAGTGTGGTTGGATGGAAGAATTATTGGATATTTTCTTGAAAATGATAGACGTGAATTTTGAAGTCGACTTCCTACTCTAATTAATCCCTCTTCGTCCAGAAATGGGTTTAGCGAAAGAAGTTTACTTTGACGTGGTAATGGTTTACCCTTACGCAAAAGTTCAAATTCTTCATTGAAAGAGTCTGATTGAATTGTTTTGATAAGGATTTTTATGGCCTTTTCTAACTCTAGGGGGTTAATAGGACCACATATTTTCTGATCTGGTGTGCGTTTGAGAGCAACAGATAAATTGTGTTTGAAACGCATGCAATATGCAGTGATACGGATGAGTTTGTTGATATCAGAGTATTTTTCTATTAAATCTGTTGAAATAGTTGTGGTGAAAACTGCAATGTTAGTAGACTCACGAAATTCTGGTAGATCTTGAGGAACAGGAAAGGCGATGTCAAACGATGGCCAACATTCTTTGTCTCTGTATAACCATTTTGGACCTTTCCACCATAACTGACACTCCAAAAGCTGAGACGGTTTGATACCTCTTGATAAGATATTCGCTGGGTTGTCTGTGGTGGCAACGTGATGCCATTGTTGAATTCTAGTTAATTCTTGGATTTCTCCCACCCTATTTGACACAAACGTTTTCCAAGTACGTGCTATTGATCTTATCCATGATAATACAATTGTTGAATCTGTCCAGTAGCTTACTGAGTCATTTGATATATTAAGAGCGCGTTGAACCTTTTGAATTAATTGTGCCAATAACAGAGCACCGCAGAGTTCCAATCTAGGAAGAGATATTGTTTTAATGGGAGCAATTCTTGATTTTGCGCATAATAAATTGACTGTGATTTTTCCTGGTTGGTTAGTAGAACGAAGATATACACAAGCTCCAAATGCTTTTTCGCTTGCATCGCTGAAACCACATATTTCCATATTTGTTATATTTTCTGTAGTTGTCACTTGTCTTGGAATTTTTAAATTACTTATGGATTGGACCTCTTCTTCGAATTGTTGCCATTTGCTACGAATATAACTTGATACAGATTCATCCCAGCTAAGATTTAGCAGCCAGAGTTCTTGAATAATTAATTTTGCTGTGATTGTTATGGGACAAAGAAGACCTAACAGGTCAAAGATTTGTGAAATTTTTGATAATATTTCGCGTTTGGTAACACGTTTATGAAAGTGTGACATTGATACCTTATATTGTAGAGTATCAAAAACTGAATTCCATTGTAGGCCCAGAGTTTTTTTATTTTCATCTTCACCCAAATTTATACCTTCAGATTCTGGTGACTTGGTAAATTTTTGTAAAAGATGTGGACAGTTGGACGCCCATTTATGAAGTTGAAAACCCCCTTCAGCGAGCATGTTGGTTATTTCATTCAGAATTTTTTCAATTTCTTCTAGTGAGTTTGCACCCGTTAAAAGATCATCAACATAGAAATCTTTCAAAGTAATAGCAGCTGCTGTTGGATATTTGTCACAGCATTCTCGAGCCAATTGTTGAAATGATCTTATAGCTAAATATGCTGCAGGAGTAGTACCATATGTTATGGTTAACAACTCATAAGTTTGGATTGTATCGGAAGGATTGCTTCTCCACAAAATTCTTTGGAAACATGTTTGAGAAGAATCTATTAAAATTTGCCTGTACATTTTGATGATGTCTGCTGTGATAACGTATTTATGTGTACGAAAACGTAGTATTATATCTAACAAATCTTCTTGTTTAGTCGGACCTACATAAAGAATTTCATTCAAAGATTTTCCAGTCGAGGATTTACAAGAACCATCGAAAACGACTCTTATTTTTGTTGTGATATTGCTTTCTTTGAGTACGGCGTGATGTGGTAGATAGAAATTTTGCGTGTTTGTGAGTGTGTCTTCTGGTATTAATTTCATATGTCCGAGCTGTTCATATTCTTCCAAAAATCTTCTGTAATCTTGGAACAAAGATGGATTTTTGCAGAACTTCTTTTCTAATTGAAGAAATCTTCGCATTGCTATTTCTTTTGATTCTCCTATTAACAATGGTGTGCTTTTGAATGGCAATTTGACTATAAATCTACCATCTTCGTTTCTTCTGTACGTATCGCGGTAGTATTCTTCACAAATTCTTTCTTCTTTTGTAAAAGATTTCGATTTCTTACATTCTTCCACCTCCCAAAATCTTGTTAAATTATTTTGAAGGTCGTTGTTGGAAACAAAGTTACATATTGTGTCAGATGAAGGTAATGTAGGTGATGACAATGCTCCAGCAACAATCCATCCAAAATATGTTTTTTGAAAAATCGGTTGATTTGATGATAATCTTATCTGACCGATGCATAAAACTTTCCAAAAAAGTTGGATTGTTGGTCGCATCGAGACAGTTTATCCCGGTAAAGACGGAATTGTTCGTGCAGCAACAATTAAAACAATATCTCTTCCTAGATTGGAACTCTGCGGTGCTCTGTTATTGGCACAATTAATTCAAAAGGTTCAACGCGCTCTTAATATATCAAATGACTCAGTAAGCTACTGGACAGATTCAACAATTGTATTATCATGGATAAGATCAATAGCACGTACTTGGAAAACGTTTGTGTCAAATAGGGTGGGAGAAATCCAAGAATTAACTAGAATTCAACAATGGCATCACGTTGCCACCACAGACAACCCAGCGAATATCTTATCAAGAGGTATCAAACCGTCTCAGCTTTTGGAGTGTCAGTTATGGTGGAAAGGTCCAAAATGGTTATACAGAGACAAAGAATGTTGGCCATCGTTTGACATCGCCTTTCCTGTTCCTCAAGATCTACCAGAATTTCGTGAGTCTACTAACATTGCAGTTTTCACCACAACTATTTCAACAGATTTAATAGAAAAATACTCTGATATCAACAAACTCATCCGTATCACTGCATATTGCATGCGTTTCAAACACAATTTATCTGTTGCTCTGAAATGCACACCAGATCAGAAAATATGTGGTCATATTAACCCTCTAGAGTTAGAAAAGGCCATAAAATTCCTTATCAAAACAATTCAATCAGACTCTTTCAATGAAGAATTTGAACTTTTGCGTAAGGGTAAACCATTACCACGTCAAAGTAAACTTCTTTCGCTAAACCCATTTCTGGACGAAGAGGGATTAATTAGAGTAGGAAGTCGACTTCAAAATTCACGTCTATCATTTTCAAGAAAATATCCAATAATTCTTCCATCCAACCACACTTTAACCAAATTAATCATCAGACGTGAACATATTAAACAACTTCATGGTGGCAATCAAACTACGCTGGCAGCTGTCCGTACCAAATACTGGCCATTGCGAGGAAATAGTGCTGTTAGGCAAGTAATCAGAAACTGTGTGACGTGCTTCAGAGTCAAACCGATATCAACCCAACCTATGATGGGCAATCTACCAGCCGTCAGAACTGAACCTGCTCGGCCATTCATGAATACGGGTGTGGATTATTGTGGACCTTTTGATATAAAACAAGAAGGCCCACGTAGCAAACAAAAGATCAAGGCTTATGCAGCAGTATTTATATGTTTAGTTACTAAAGCAGTTCACATTGAACTAGTTGGCAATCTTTCGACAGACGCGTTTATTGGAGCACTAAAACGTTTTATATCTAGACGTGGTAAAATTCGTAACTTATATTCTGATAATGGCACAAACTTTGTAGGAGCAAACAAGGAATTAAAAATATTACAAGAAATGTTCCAAAAAGAACAACAAACTAAAATTTTCAACATTTTAGCTGAAGATTCAATTACATGGCACTTCATTCCCCCAAAAGCTCCCCATTTTGGAGGTTTGTGGGAAGCAGCTGTGAAATCGGCTAAGCATCACCTTCGTTGCATTTTGGGAACATCTCTTCTTACTTATGAAGAATTAATGACACTTTTTATACAAATTGAAGCCGTACTCAATTCTAGACCATTGATTCCTATATCTAATGATCCAAATGATTTCTTTTATTTAACGCCTGGTCATTTTTTAATTGGTGATACACTGACAACATGCATTGAACCTAATCTGTGTGAAGTACCAATAAACAGGTTGAGTCGTTGGCAAAACATAGAGAAATTAAAACAATATTTTTGGAAGAAGTGGAGTAAAGATTATCTCAGTCGACTACACGAAAGAACCAGATGGAGACAACAACATGAAGGAAACATCATTCCTGGTAAATTAGTTATTATTCGTGAAGATAACATCCCTCCTCTACGTTGGATTGTTGGTCGCATCGAGACAGTTTATCTCGGTAAAGACGGAATTGTTCGTGCAGCAACAATTAAAACAACAACAGGACTTCTACATCGTCCAGCTAATCGACTGTGTGTATTGCCTCTAGATGAAAAAACATAACTTTCTTTTAAAGATAATTCTTTCAAGGGGGGCGATATGTTTGCGATTTCAAGAGATCCACGAGATCCACATACGGTCCTTTATTCAGTTTTTTATCGTTAAGGATATGTAATTATGTTTGACAGTGTAAAAAAAAACAATTTCGTATTTGCATGTACTATTTTTCATAAAGAATAAATAATGTTTATTAAAGAAACGGTGCTTTCAAGTACATAAAGGAAACTAGACCGTCGTGCTACAATAACAAACAAAAAATACAGTCCACCGAAGATTTAAAAAACCAACAATTACGAACAACCAACGACCAAGAAAACGTAGCACTTATCCAAAAGGTACAGTCCTTCCGCAAATGATTCTCAAATTTTAATGACATTTTATTTTTTCAGCCATGTGCTATCAAAAACAACGCAACATATTAAGAACAAGAGTATGAATGCCAACAACTTCAAAAAGCTGAAAAATTTTTTATTACGAAAAGAAAAAAGCAACGAAAATAAAATTGACCGACTATCTGAGAAAACCTTCGAACATCGAAATTTACAACACAACAAGGATCCGGTAAAATGACACATTGTTAACAACCAACGACCAAGAGAACGCAACACTCATCGAAAAGGTACAGTTCTTCGGTAGATGGTTTTCAAATTTTAATGTGAGTTTACATTTTCAGCATCGTCGCCGAATTGCACCCATCGCAAGACATCATCCAATCATCGGCAAGCTCTAAGAAACAAGATTTTAACATCATTTATTCTCTCCGACAATCGAATTTTGCCGATGAATCTTCGCCGCATCTAAACCGCAACAACTACTACAAACAAGAAGCACTACATCAACGAACTTTGACTGCTGCGGTCGCAAACAAAAAAACGTCACATAAACGACGACCAGAGATTTTCTTCTGCACAAAAAACAAAAAGGTCACGTTTTCATTATTATTGCAAAAACGAAAAAAAAAAAATTACAATACGTTAAATATAATTTACGCCGACAATCTAAATTTTCCAAACATGAAACTGAGTTTCTCATATCGACACAAAATTAAATTAAAAAAAAAAAAAAAATTACGAACACATAACACAAACATTTCTAAATAATTCGCAAACATTTCTAAATAATTCGCAACCCCAAAAAAAGAAAAAAACATGATGAAATAAAAGAAATTTTAATGCGAAATTTCAATTACTGAACCCATCATATACAACTAAATTAAAATTTCTCACAACACCATATACAATTCCAAACGCTTCACTTAAACTAAAAAAAAAGAATATTAATAAATAATAATACCAATCATTACCAAGATGACATATTGTGTGTCACTTCATTTTCTACACATTATTTACGTTTTCAGCAAATGGTCCGACAAAGAAGAGGAAAAAATTTACCTATCGCACGAAATGAAGACGAACACAACTGTCTGTATTGCATCGGCTTCATGAAGACGAACGTTTAATATAAAACGTCACATTTCCTCCTTCTCTCGATTTCAAAAAAAAATTATGCAAACATATTCGTAAAATAATTTCGCTAATTTCCTTATCAGGGTCGAAATCGGTTCCCATGTGTACAGAATTCGCTTTTGCATATCGGGAGTTATACCGCCGCGTAAACCTTTTTCTATAAATAAAATCATATCGATGTCTTGTAAAAGGGGAAGTTCAATTTTTGTTGTTTTAAGGGCCGCCGAAAATGATAGGCCCGGAGCTGTGAAGAATCCACACGCATCTAACCCGTAAGTTTTGAACGCCAATTTTCTAAAATTTTCAAAAATGTCTGCCAATAGAAATACGTCAATTTTTAAATACAAGTCCGCGTATTCACCGAGAGTTTTACATTGAAAATGTTGCCAAACGTTTACGGCGTGCTGGTAATCCTCATCGTTGACGTTTTCGCCATGTAATTTATTATAAAATAGGGATTTATCGGGAAGACTTGTCTCTTCCAATTTGTCAACAGAATTCACGTAATCATACGGAAAACATCCTTTACGAGTTACTAATTTATAAGAATCGGGATTCGGAAACGCTTTTTGTACGAACTTTATTTGTTCTGGTTTCAAATTTTTCGCTAATGTTTCAAGAGACGAGGGCATGAAACGAAACGAATCTAAGAAACGTAATTTCACATCGCCTACCCTTTTCGAGAACGATATGTAAGTTTCAGTTGTGTTTGCTAAAATTTCGACATTTTCATCGTTTACGTTTGCCAGCGCTTCTATTATAAAGTGACTATCGTAATGAGATAAATTGTGTAAAATCACGGGAATAATATTTTTAACGCGACATTGTAAATTACAATTATTGCACAAAGCTGCAATATAGTTCCCGGTAAAATGGTCGTGGTGATAAGTTTTACTATTATTTTCGTTAAAATTAGAACAAGTGTCCATTGAACTCCCCCCACAGAGAAAAAAATTCGAAGAAAGCGCTTCGCGCGTTGAGGGCCGCTCGCCGTTGGGGGGCTCGCGGCAGCTAGGGAAATGAATTTTCTCTCGGGTCCCTTCGATCTTGACCTCGAAGTCATTCGTTTAAGTTGAAAAAAAAAATTCTTTTTCGATCTCAATTCATTGCTTTTGTCGTCTACAGTTGGATTCGCTCGGGTTGGGTTGACCTTGACCTTTCGTTCGACCTCGACCATTAACTTATCGAATTTTTTTTTACTTTAATGTTTTCGATCTCCATTCCTCGCTCGGGTCGATTACAGTTGGGTTTGCTCGGGTTGGGTTCTCTCGGGTTGGGTTGACCTTGAACTTCCGTTTGACCTTGACCTTTGACTTATCGAATGTTTTTTTATTTTTAATTTCTTCGATAGCAATTCCTCGCTCGGGTTGGCGACAGTTGGGTTCGCTCGGGTTGGGTTCGCTCGGGTTGTGTTCGCTTGGGTTGGGTTGACCTTGAACTTCCGTTTGACCTTGACCTTTATTTCAATTATTTTCGATATCAATTCCTTTCTCGGGTTGAATAAGAAATTCTTTCATATTGTTCTCACATTCGCGCTCGCGACCTTGACCTAAGACCTTTGGCACGCCCGGTTGTCGAAAATCGACGTTTTGAAAAAAAATCCCTATTTCTTCCAAATTTTCGGCCGTGACTTTGACCTTTAAGTCGATTCGCTGTCGAAAATAAAAAATTTTACCCGATTTCTCTCGAACTATTGGTAGCGACCTTGAACCTTGATCTTAAAGACGATCCGTTGTTTAGATTCTAAATTTTTTGAAAAATGTCCCCCCCTCTTGCCCGAATTTTCTGTCGCGACCTTGACCTTTCACCTTTAAGACGATACGGCGTGGAAATTCGAAATTTTTTGGAAATTTCCCCCCTTCCCCAAAATTTTCGGTTGTGACCTTGACCTTCGACCTTTAAGACTCTCGGCCGTTTAAATTCAAAAATTTTTGAAAAATCTCCCCCCTTTTTCACCAAATTTTCGGTCGTGACCTTGACTTTTGACATTTAAGACGAACCGCCGCATAAATTCAAATTTTTTTGAAAAATTTAAAAAAATTTGAAAATCGCCCCCCCCTCTTGCCCTTATTTTCGGTCGCGACCTTGACCTTTAAGACTCTCCGCCGTCTAAATTCAAAAATTTTTGAAAAATCCCCCCCTTCCACAAATTCGTAGTCGTGACCTTGACCTGCGCCCTTTGAGACGATCCGCCGCCTAATTTCAAATTTTTTTAATATCCCCCCCCTCCCTTATCCCTCGACGTTAACGAAGTTTCTTTCTCGAAATCCGAAAATTTAACCCCCCCCCACTCTTCACCAATTTTCGGTCGTGACCTTGACCCTTGACCTTTGCAACGATTCGTTATCGAAATTCAAAATTTTTTTGCCCCCCCCCCGTTTCCCCATATTTTTGATCGTGACGTTGACCTTTAAGACGATCCGCCGTCTAAACTTGAAATTTTTTTGAAAATCCCCCCCCCCTCTTTTCCCTATATTTTTGGTGGTGACGTTGACCTTTAAGACGATCGGCCGCGTAAATTCAAATTTTTTTGGAAATCCCCCCCCCCTCTCCCTCGACGTTAATCCGAATTTTTTTAAAAATCCCCTCCCCCCTCCCATTTCTTGCCGATTTTTTTTTAAATCCATCTTGGGTTTTGTGGTGTCGATTACAGTTGGGTTCGTTCGCGTCAAGTCGACTGGGGTTGGATTAATCTTTTTTTGCAATTTTTTCTAGGTTCGTTCAAATTTTCTCGAATTATTTACTTTCCGTTCGTTTCCGCTCCTCGAAACGTTTCTTACGACGTGCGACACGACGTGCCCATCTTTATTTAGACTTAAAACGATAATAACAAATAACGATAAACAATCGACAACAAATAGTGTCGGTATTTATTTACTTTGTTCAAATTTTTTCGAATTATTTATCTCTCGTTCGATTACGCTCCTCGAGACGCTCGTTTCGACGTGCCCATCTTTTTATGGATTTAAAACAAATTAATAACAAATAGTCGCTCATCGATAATAATTAATTAACAACAAATTTCGACAGAGGAAAGCACTCGACGTACGTCGGACGAAAAAACTAAGCGGCGATACGCTTTTTCTAGATTCAGAACGATAACCGAAGAAAGTGAACAAATAAATAAATAAATAAAACAAAATTATTTATTCGAACCGACGATTATTTACATCGAGCGCTAAACAAAAAGAAAAATTCTCTTCGAACCGACGCGACGCGACGATTATTTACGGCGCCCCGCCCGTTAAACGAACGAAAAGATTCTCGGCCGGCCCGGCCGCGCGATCCTTCGTTTTCGAAAATCCCGCGCTCCAGCTTTCGACGGCCGTCAGCCATTATAGGTTAGAAAACCCACGTGCATCCCCCCCGGAGCCCGGGGTTCACTGCCGTGCCGTATATTATCACTCAATCACTCAAGGACTCGGGATGGGAAACGTTCGCGACTGACGTCGAGGACTCGCTCCGAACGTTCACAAATTGTCAACTTCTTTTAGAGTGCGTGCGCGAATTGTTTCGTTCACATCATTTTCTCGATTTGAAACAATAACCGAAAAAAGTAATTAAATAAACAAATAAAACAAAATCATATTTAATCGAACGAACAATTTACATCACACATTTTCGAACGAAAACGATATTGATTTGCTAAACAAAAAGAAAAAACTACTCGCCAGCGGCGACACATTCGTTAATAACGTGATGCACATTATAAACAATAATTAATTGTTATCGTACGTACGTTCGAACGTCACGCCGCTCGTCAGTTCCCACCCTTTTGTCGAATCTAAGTGCGACAAATTTCGCTATGCGATAGGCATCTCCCTATCGAAATCACCGTCCGATGCCCCCGAAGTGCTTTTCGATTTAAGAAATTCGTCGTTTCGATATTTGCGATCGAAAAAATGCGACCTCTTCAAAAATTCACATCTCAAAATTTTCCGTCGTCCTCAACCTATGACCTTTTCCAACCTCTTACCACGAAACTGAAATTTTGAAAGATTGTTTCCCCATTTTTTCCGATTTTTTGCTCGACCTCGACCTTTGACCTTTACCGTCCTCGTCCCTCGAAATAGTAATCGCTTGAGTAATTTTTTCTCATTTTTATTATTGTCGTCGTTAATAGTTTTTTTTTTTTTTTCGATTACCATATTCGAATTTTACATCAACCTATATTCTGAAGTGACATTAATCGATTTTAATTAATATTACTGTTTATTTATAAATGATGACCAATAATTATTTACATTTGATTATTTTTCGGTAATGCTGTTGAAATCCTTTTATCTTGGATCAATTAGTATGATTTTTAATTGCTTTTAGGAAATTTATAAAAAGCGCTGCCTGCATCGTGGCCTAATTCAATTAAATGTCAAATTAATTTCTTTCAAATCAACTCAAAAAGTTACAACATTTCTGCGCTCGCGTCACAGCTTTTGGTGTCATCGAAATGCTAGCGTCGTCTATAACGTATTTATAAGGTAAATGAAATACATATTTCAAAAATTTACGAAATTATAAACATAAATGTAAATCTGCAAGTTTTGAACACTTCAAAATAAATGGCCGAGTAAGTGGTAGTCGAAAAAATGTACGCACCACGGCGGCAAAGTGTCTTCGTCGAACTTGTTTGCTGGCTCGCCGCGGCTTCGCCTTGGCTCGCGGTCTTCGCGGGATGCATATTTCGTAAATTATATCGATTTTTTCCAATAAGTAATATTCGAGAAAAATAGTAAACCGTGTTAACACAATCAAAAATTGAAAGTCCAGGTCGAATCGTTCGTTGTCATGACAATGGATTCAGTTGCGTTGAAAAATTTTAGCGGAATTTTACGAATTTTAAGCCCTTCAAAAATCATAAATTAAAAGTGCGCGAACAGTTGTCGTTAGGAAGTCGTAATGACATTTAAATTTTTCGATATGCGAAAAATATTCCCGAAGTAGTTTTCTTTGTCACGGCAGACTTCGTTTGTCTTTTAATCACATCATCCTCCGTCGTGATTAAAATAAATCGAACACCCTTTCTAATTAGATCTTATTTTCGTGAAACATAAAAACGAAAGATTTTTCCGCATTTTTTTAAAATTTCTACGTGTTTTTTCTTAACTATTTTAAATAATATGCAAAAAATTATTTACGTTTCGTACTTTTTGACAGGTTAAAAGTAAACGAAATGTTTCTGCACAGGATTGTCAGCCTCTAAAAAATACGCAGTCAATAATCTTAAAAAGAAAAAAAAAATTGTAAGCTGCGCATATTTTATGTAAGAATGAGAATTATGAAAATTGTCTATTCTAAATTAAACATTAAAAATCTAACTGAAGTATTTTACATTCATAAATTTCATAGTTGCGTTAATAAAATTATTGAGCCTATTGAAATTGTGATTATCTATTTATGAACGAAACGAAATATTTTGTTTTAGATTTTTTCCACTTCCTTACTAATTCTAAGCTTTTTTTACTGAACGCGTATAATGTATCTCATGTATAATAACAATAGGATAGAAATATCTGCAACTGTCGTTAGCAGAAATTCATTCCAACAATTTACGCTACACAGCAAAAAATATGAGTCGTGTAAAATGTGTACCTGGTAAAAATTTTAGATGAAATTTCTAGAGTACAGCAAACACTATTTTTACACTACTATAAAATATAAAAATTATTTTCTCTAATTTCTCTCTGCCTTCAAAACTATTCTATTTGTCCTAGAAAAATAATCTATTTACAAAATTACTCTAAATATTCACTACAAAGTATTAAATTCTTATAAATCTCTATGAAAGATTTACCAATAGAGATAACTAATTTATCTATAAGTTCTCTAACAGAGAGTATTGTACACTACGGTTATTAAAACGAACTCTACGATTTCATAAATTGGACCTAGTAAATATTTAACTCTAAACTGATTGGACTTAAACACACCGGTTTTAGTGTTTAAATTTTTCACTAATGTTTTACTGTGTACATCGTGCGAAAAAATATGTGACACGTTTACTAACAACAGACGTAGGCGAAGCGACATATTTTCTCGGTTTGAAACGATAACCAAAAAATGGAAATAAATAAAAAAATAAAACAAAATCATATTTATGCGCCCTAATAAGGGAAATATTATTTCTTCAACATTAGCTTTCACGTCTCGCAAGTTTGCCTCATTTTTATTTATTTATTTAAAGAGTACAGGGGTGGACTCGGGAGCAGCCCGTACGTAATTTTAACGTTCATCGTCGCATATAACGACGTCCTATTGTCCTATTTCGATCTTGAATTTGTTTAAGACGATTTAATTTTTGTAACGGTCCTAAACTTATTGTCGGGGGAAAATTTTATTAGGGATTTGGAAATTACTTTGCAGAGCCTGCACTTCAAAGGACAGCGTTCAAATTGAAATATTTTTTTCATTCGGTACCTATTACGAAGAAAGACCTATTATACAAAATTTCCTTAAAAATGTGAGCGTCGCAATCTAATTCTAAAGTCAGTCGGGCTCGCCCTGCCGTTACGTTTCATTCGATTGATACGCGAAACGCTTTCCATCGTAGAAGTCGGTCATCTTTGAAACCAAGATGCCGTCGATATGACGGTCGAGTTCGGCCCGTCGCGTCGAGGCCTTTCATTTGATATACGACACGAAGTGTTCATCTTCTAATCGTCGGTTTTCGATCACAAAGCAGCCGTCTTTGATTCCAAGATGGTGATCTAACGTTATCGACGTCGTCTCGTCAGGACGTTTAATTTGACATGCGACACGAAAGGGTTTGCCCTGCCGCCATCTTTGATTCCAAGATGGCGTCGACATGACAGTCGAGTTCGTCCCGTCGAGACCTTTCATTTGATACCCGACATGACGTGTTTATCTCTCGCGCGGCGGATTTCGATCGCGGCGTCGCCATCTTCAGTTTCGAGACGGCATCGCTAAGACATTCGAGTTCGCCCCGTCGAGACCTTTCATTTGATACCCGACATGACGTGTTTATCTCTCGCGCGGCGGTTTTCGATCGCGGCGTCGCCATCTTCAGTTTCGAGACGGCGTCTCTAAGACATTCGAGTTCGCGCCGTCTAGACCTTTAATTTGATGTGCGACTTGACGTGTTTATCTCTCGCGCGGCGATTTTCGATCGCGGCGTCGCCATCTTGGATTCCGAGACGGCGCCGTCGCGGGGTCTCCTTTAATTCGTCGCGCGACGCTACGCGTTCATTTCGCGAGCGCCGCGGAAAACTTCGTCGCGCGGAAGCGGCTCGTCTGTACCCGCCTTTTTATAGAAATCGAGTCCGACGAATTCTCTATGCGTTACGAACGAATCTCGCGAAGAAAACCCCCCGTCCGACGGCCCCGATTTAAAAAATTCGCCGTTCCCTTATTTATCGCACGACGGGGTCGACACCGGCGTCCTCGCGAAGGCGGAAGAGGCGGCCGTCCTCTCGTCGAAACGCCCGGACCGTATCTCTTCGGATTTCGGAGGAAAAAAATTTCGAAAAAAAAAAGTCGGCGAAATTTTTAGAAATTCGCGTCTCAAAATTTCGCGTTTTCCCGGGGCGCGGGCCTCGTCGGTCGGGTACCCGGGGTGGTCCTCCGGCGAGCGAGAAAGTTTAAAGAATTTCCGAGTTCGCGTTTTCGAGCAATTTTCGACGAAGTGCGAGAGACACGTCGCCTCCGGCGCGGAGCGCCGGCAAACTTCGAGGCGCCGCGGCGGCCGAACGGCGCGTCCCACGACGATTCCGAGCGAATTTTGGAGTCGGAACTCCCGCTCGACGGTCGCCGTCCGAGGCGCGTTCGAACCGCCCTTCTAGCGTCGCTTCGCCCTTTTCCGGGAGAACGGTCACGTGGCGGCGCTCCGGGAGGTCCGATCTTCGAACGCCAGGCGACGTCGCGTTCCTCGACGTTTTCTGCCCTACGATGACGCGCAGCTCCGTTCGATTCGGGCACTCCCAAGTATCGTAAAAAATTCCCGAAAAAAAGCTTACGAATTTCGTAATTTTCAAAAAATCGTATCTCAAAAAAACGCGTTTTCGCGCGGTACGGGCCCCGCAGGTCGGCCGCGCGGGAGGGTCTTCCGGCCTGCGGGGGAGTTTAAAGAAATTTCGAGATCACGTTTTCGAGCGATTCTCGCCGATCCGCGAAAACGTCGCTTTTCGGGCTCCCGTTAAAATTCAGGACCGGACCGGGGGCCCGGCGTCCGAAGGTAGAAACCGCCGCCGGTACGACGTCCACGTTCCGAGTTCCGTCCGATTCGGTCGGCAAATGAGGGGCGTGGAATTTTCGAAGCCCCGAGAGGGCGTCCCGCGGAAACCGCCGTACGAAATCTCACCCCCGGCGTCCGTTCGCGAGACGGACTCCGGATTCGGTTTTTCGGTATTTTCGCCCTACGATGCCGAAAGGCCCGTCTCGATTCGATCGCGTCCGAGGGTCGAAAAAAATTCCCGAAAAGTGCTTTACGTCGCGACGTCGGCCGACGTTTCGCCCCCCGGCCCCCCTCGGCGACGGGCGTTCGCTTCGCGACCGCCGCCTAAAATCGTCCGGAGGATCGTCGCGGAAGACGTATCTGCGGATTTTCGCGGAAAAATTTCCGTCGGCCGCGACGTCGAAAAAACGCGAAAAAACGGCGAAATCGGGCGCGATTCGGGGGGCGTTCCGACGGGGGGGCGAAATCGAAAGATCCGAGACGCAGGAAAGTCGACGGTCGAAATTCGGCGTCGGACTGCCGCGGTGCTTTTTCGAAATTCCGTCCGCCGCGGGCGCGATCGTCGAAAAAGCGGGTTTCGAGCTTGCGACTTTCTTTTAGTTTAAAAAAAAAAATAACCAGGTAAATTCTCCCCATGGAAATCTCGAACACATCGGATGCCCGTGGAGATTTGTAGCATCAAGATGAAGTAAATAATTAGTTACCTTGCTTGAATCAAAGCTCTGTAAAAAACGGCAAGGGTCAAGTTTATAATTATCAATACAAAGATCTCTGAAATTTTCAAATACGTCTGCTAATAATAAAATATCTGATGTTACATATATATCGCTGTAATCACCCATACTTTTACAATTAAATAAATTCCAAACGTGCTGTGCTCTTTCATAATCTTCATCACTAATGTGTTCATCATAAAGCACGTCATAAAATTCTTCTCTAGAAGGTAATTTCTCGAATGAGTTAATAAAATAATATGGAAAAACCCCTTTTTGCCGTACTAATTTAAACATTTCATCATCATTGAAATATTTCCTAATATCCCTACATTGCCAATCTTCCAAGTATGAGCCTAATTTTTCCAAAGACGATTGCATGAAACGAAAAGAATCTACAAATCTTATTTTGAAATAGACTTTGCGCATTTTTCCTTTACAATCTATCTTATCCCCTACGTGTATTAATTTCGAAAAAGATATATATTTTTCTTTATTTTGTGCGATCACATCAACGTCCTCTCCTTCTAATGCCATCGTCTTCACAAATAAATGACTATCATAATTAGAAAGAGTATGAAAGAAAACTGGAATGAATTTTGGTATTTTAAAATTAACATTACACACCGAATGAGCAGCTCCTCTAAACGCTCGAGTTAAATGTTCATGGTCTCGGACTTTTTCCTTAACATCCAATATTGGTCTTTCACAAATATGACACATCGTTGCGCTGTCGTAGACCTCTTTTTCTTCTCGTGTTAAATCAAGCAATGGTTTAATTTTACTTAAATATTTATCATAAATCTCTTTAATATGTTTTTCTAACGATTTCATAAACTCAGTAGCAGCATTTTGTCCGCGATATAACTTTAATTTTGACAAATTGTTATTAAAGCTACACTTAATATAATACGCAAAAGAATGAGGTTCGTGTTCATAACATTTAACTGTGAAAGACTTATTTGGAGTTGGTTCAACTCTATCTAATGGTTTTAGTAAAGCCTCGAAATCAGCGTACACAACAAAGGGCAGTTTCAATTGCTTCTCAAAATTTTCAAATTGTAATATATTTTCAGGGATAGATTCACCATATTTATTTATTTTTAACTCTGCTGATGGTAAAATTGTTTTGATAATTTTACAATCTTCTCTTTCGTGTCGTTGCATTTTTCTACACATGGAAAGTATATTAAACATCCTTCACAAATATATTTCTCGTGACCGTGGTGTGACGTCTGTTTTGACACTAAACGCGATAAATTTTTAATCCAACAATAGTGAGTATTTTCGTTACCGTCATCAACCAATAACAAATTTATATGAATATCTTTTCGATTTTTAGTAAAATGTAGCGGTCCTACAACTTCATAGACTATAACGTTACCGTTACAATGGGAAGCAAGTCCATAAACATTTATAGAAATATTGTTCTGACTTTCAAATTTTTTCACATCACAAGCTTTCAGTGGAAATTCTAAATCTGTGAAATCTGCTACCGTGCTATAATGGGGATACGAAGATATCCTTTGAGGAAGACCTGTCGGTTGACACATCGCTGATGTTATCGCCCAGGCAAAACAAGCGTTGTCATTATTTCTAACGTTTATGACTGCTTTTTTCGCACTTATTGAAGCCGGTAATGACATGAAGCTGGATGCTCTCAAAGGATTATATTTATTAATGTTGACTTCCATATACAAAGTCCACCCTGTAACAATATTTACAACATTATACATTATTCCAAAAGAATGTATTAATTAATTTCTTTACCTGAATCTCGCTCCTGAAACTCTGACATTTTATCATGAATTTCGTTCACGAAGTCTCGATATATATTCTATATATCCGTTCCAAAACAAGTTATTTTATTTTTGGTATTGAAAGATTTTATCTCGGTACTTTGTTTAGAATCCAAGAAATACACTCCGAAAATTTCCACATTCCATTTTAACGCTTTATGAATATCCAATATACTCTGAACCAAAGTTAATACTTTTTCTTAAATATTACACGTAAAGTCGTTAACGTCCACATAGTTGTAGGGTTCCGTGATACGATACGAAACAATTTTATCACCGAATGCACCCGCTATCTTTTCTACACCATTATCAACAATTACAAAAGCATTGCTTTTATGTGAATTACTACGTAGGTGTGCCGACAAACACTTTCTGTTAACGTATATTTCGCACACATCACATTTCACGACGTTCACGGGGTCAAGAACTTTGGATGGACCGGCTTCATTTAATTTCAAGCGTTTACCGTGACATGCTGTACGCATGTGTCGATTCTTATTATCAACTCTCGTAAATTCTTTTCCGCACTGATTACACTGATTACATGTTTTTAGAACTGTTACTTCGATCACGTTCAATACAATAGGTTAACTCAACGTGAGTGTCACACTTCATCTGTAGGTACGAATTTATACACCTCCTTATACAGGTTGTTACAAATTCGAGGCTCACCATTGGGATCTCGGAAACGGTAAGAGATACGAAGTCGGTTAAATTGGGGCAAAGTTGCGTATTTTGGTGCTGAACAATAATCCGTTCTGAAAAATCTTCTACGTTTTGTAGTTTTTGAAATATTTCAAAAAAACCAGAAAACGTAATTTTCTTTTTTATTTTTTCCTGAAGTTATTATTGCAGGGATCATAACAAAATTAATGCATTCTACAGGCACTTTTTTAAGCTCTTTATGATGATATCATTAGATTTTACTTAAAACGTTTCGTCTCGTTCTGACCATCATCAACTTCATTTTTTCTTATGGGCGCTACATTGGGTTTTAATACCATTGAATAGATCTATTTTTTCTGATGCTTTTCCATGTATCACACATCCCTATTTAATAATTTGAAACAGCTGGAAATGCAAGAAATTGTTGAAAATAACACTGCAAAGAAAAACATGGTATGCAGTGAAAACAAAAACGAAAAAAGTTTGATATACCTTCGGAGTTTTATTTCTTGTATCACAAGAGCTGATTTTAGGAAAATTTTTAGATCTAAAAATGAATGTTTTTGAACCCAAACAATAGTTGATTAGATTTGTAATTAAATTATACATTATTATTATTATTAAAGCAAGAAAATATCAAATTAAATTATGTATATCTTTAGAAAACTCAGCTTAAGCTCTTAAAAGATATTACTGCTCGAGGAAACATTCTTTCTTGTAGTCTCATAATTTTATACATTTTATAAGTAACTATTTAATTACCTCTACTAATAAAATTCTTCATTCTCATCATCATTAAGGCGATCTCGATACGTCCTTCGAGCTTCATGAAAATATCCATAAAGTGCAATGTTTCTATCTAACTCAATAACATTGTTCTGTGTGGATGGCATCTTTCTGGGTATTATTGGAAGTAAATTTCTCTTGCTATTACTAAATTGTTGTTAGCATAATACCTTTTTAAATTTACAAGAATGAGAGATTTTTAAAGACATAATTTCTTGTGATACTTTCTTACTTTAATCATAAAAATGTATAATTTAATTACGAAACTAATTAAATACTGCGTCATCGTCATTGTTGGAAGTAAATTTCTCTTGCTATTACTAAATTGTTGTTGTTAACACAATACGTTTTAAAAATGTACGTCTTTCTTGGATTCACATCATTCATTTTTATATCTAAAAATTTTTCAAAAATCTGCTCTTGTGATAGACGAAATAAAACTCCGAAGGTATATCAAACTTTTTTGGTTTTTGTTTTCACTGCATACCATGTTTTTCTTTGCAGTGTTATTTTTCAACAATTTCTTGCATTTACAGCTGTTTCAAATTAATAAATGGGGATGTGTGATATATGGAAAAGCATCAGAAAAAATAGATCTATTCATTGGTATTAAAACCCAATGTAGCGCCCATAAGAAAAAATGAAGTTGATGATGGTCAGGACGAGACGAAACGTTTTAAGTAAAATCTAATGATATCATCATAAAGAGCTTAAAAAAGTGCCTGTAGAATGTATTAATTTTGTTATGATCCCTGCAACAATAACTTCAGGAAAAAATAGAAAAGAAAATTACGTTTTCTTGTTTTTTTGAAATGTTTCAAAAACTACAAAACGTAGAAGATTTTTCAGAACGGATTATTGTTCAGCACCAAAATATGCAACTTTGCCCCAATTTAACCGACTTCGTATCTCTTACCGTTTCCGAGATTCTAATGGTGAGCCTCGAATTTGTAACAGCCTGTATATGCTACATACTTTAAGGTTAAAGTGATTTGAAGATCATGTTAAGGTTACTTCGAGGTTACATTCAAAATCATATCAAGGTTATTTCGAGGTCACATCAAGGTCACCTTAAGGTCGTTTCAAGGTCACCTCAAGGTCATTTCAAGGTCACCTCAAGGTCATTTCAAGGTCACCTCAAGGTCATTTCAAGGTCACCTCAAGGTCATTTCAAGGTCACCTCAAGGTCATTTCAAGGTCACCTCAAGGTCGTTTTAAGGTCACTTCAAGGTCACCTCAAGGTCATTTCAAGGTCACCTCAAGGTCGATTCTTGAACCTCCCCCGACTTTGACCTTGAATCTAGAACCTCCTCCGCGTCAAGGTTATGGTGAAGGTCAGGGGTAGCTCGATTGTGGAACCTCCTCCGACCTTGACCTTGAATCTAGAACCTCCTCCATGTCAAGGTTATGACGAAGGTCACGTCAGAGATAGGCCGATTCTGGAACCTCCTCCGACCTTGACCTTGAATTTTTCCGTCAAGGTCGGAGGAGGTTCCAGGATCGGCCTATCCCTACTACTCAAAACTGAAAATAAACTGGTGAAAAGGTAAATAAAAAAAAATATTTTCTCCTACCTTTATCTTTTTATAACAGGGGTCAAGTTAAAAGTATAAAAAAGTTTCTTTAGAAAT
Organism: Dorcus hopei; assembly: GCA_033060865.1. Taxonomy (NCBI): domain Eukaryota; kingdom Metazoa; phylum Arthropoda; class Insecta; order Coleoptera; family Lucanidae; genus Dorcus; species Dorcus hopei. The sequence continues at coordinate 6,777,308 of JAUPFK010000013.1, forward strand.
TAAACTTTTACAGAAATAATTAACGGATTCTTTGTTGTAACTTGTAAATGATATGATAATAAAGAAATTTATAGATTGGTTTCGCTTTTCCTTCTTTCGTAGGTACTTTTATAGAAGCTACTATTCTCAACTAACGCCGGCTTCAGTTTGACTCTACAATTGATCTGTATTTATTTCATAGTTTTTCGGTCCGATTTTGGATTAATCAGCTGGCATTAATAATTCATAATAATGACTATATTTTTTAATATCATTTATAACTATTTTATAATAAACAAAAAAAAAACAGTACGGAGAAAAAGATTTTATTCTTTAAATTACACTAAACTGTGGTTGTTTATTTTCAATTTAAGTTTGGACAATAGTGTCAATGAACAGACTGGATCAATTTCAATGTACTTTTATAAAGGATTCAGTAACTAAGAAAAAGAAAAAGAAACAATGATCGATTATAACAGAGTTGTATAAACAAAAAATTTAAAAAATCTTACAACTAATTAAATAGAGATAAATTATCTATTTTTGAAATAAGAAAACTACCTACGTTCATTTAAATATCGTCCTCACTTCCATAATTTTATAATATGATAGATAACTTCCGAAAGGCTGCTAAGGTCATACTAAAATTACGCTACCAAAGTAAGAAGGGTTAAAAACGGGGAAAGTCTTCAACTTTCACCCCAGACCTTTCCTACATAAAAACTATTTTTTGTAAATAAAGGTTTAAATCACCGTTCTAACTCGTCTTAACGACTTTCAGTGACAAGAGCAATAATTTATTTTCAGTGAAGCTGACATAATCAAAAAAAAAAAATATGTTTTGAATTTCATAGCAAGAGTAGTTAAAAAATTTAAAAAATAACCCATCATCAACGTTAGACTGAAGACTAAAGATTTTTTTAATTAAAACCTTAAAAAAACCTTACTACTATGTATTTTTTATTTAAAAAATATAATTTCTATAAAAAAAAATAACTTTAATCTTCAGTCTAGCATTGATGATGTCCACATCGCGAATGAAGCACGTGTTTGCTCATATAAAAAGGTGTTCACACAGGTGTGGTGACGGGAACTGATTTGCATAATAACTAGATTACAACTCGGAAATTAAAAAAGAAATTGCTCTAACTCGAAAACAAAAGAGGATGGTCAATTTTTGTTTCTAAATATTGATTTTATCTAGAAGAAAAAACGAAGGCTGTTTTTTCAATCTCTTCTAGCTGATAAGTCCATAAAAAGCATCGAAATTGATCCACCTGTATAGGGTGGGCCAAATTTGACACTTTTAATGGGAAACACCTATTTCTAGAGGATTTAGATAAAAACTGACCTCAGTGCCTCGAGCTCGATTTTTATTAGGAAATTAATGGTGAAGATCGCATTTTAATATCTTGTACCCTTTCGGAGCTATAAGGTGTTTTTCGAAATTCTGCAATTTCTAAAAACCATCCTAGCTCTTTTGTTTATGAAAATTTCTGATTTCTGTAAAAACTTTCATAAGGCACTTTTTGACATTGATCTTAATTACAATTTTCTGAAGCGCATAGTTTTCGAGATATAAGAATTTTTATATGGAACATCCTGTATATGTTTGCATTTTTTAAAGAGCATAAAATAACCTTTACAAGAATACAGGCTGAGTCCAAAAAAACGCCTACGCGAATAGCGTCGTATTTGAGTGATCAAAAAATCAAATGAAATGGCAGAAAAAACTCTACAATATACAGTAATTATACCATTGTATTTAAAAAACAAAAGTTGACAGCTGTCATACAGCTGTTTTAAATGCATTAAAGACGCAAGGTATGGTATATTGTAGAGTTTTTTCTGCCATTTCATTTGATTTTTCGATCACCCAAATACGACAATAAACACCGACGCTATTCGCGTAGGCGTTTTTTTGGACTCAGCCTGTATAATATACTTGATATACAGGGTGGTACCAGAAGAAGGTGCCAAAAAAAATCAGTTATAGGAAATTATGAGTAAAACTCATATACCAAAAAAATTTCTAATAAGTCTTTTCGTTTTTGAGATATAAATAATTGAAAATTTGCTTTATGCTAATGAGTTAATCGAGATTGAAAAGGTAATTCTGGTTGTATGGCAACAATATTTGCATTTTTTTTTAGCAACGGTACCTGTAACATCTTCAATCCCGATTAACTCATTAGCGCACAGCAAATTTTCAATTGTTTTTCTCTCAAAAACAAAGACTTATTAAAAAAAAATTGTATATGAGTGTTATTCATCATCTCCTGTAACTGATTTACTTTTGGCACCTTCTTTCGGGACCACCTGTATTAATTAAAGCATTTGTGAGATACCTATAAGCTTTTCAATATTTTTGCAATATCTCAGTAGGCTATGACTACTTATTTGAAACAATTGACCTTCTTTTGCGTTGTCACAGTAGACTACTAATGTTAACGTTCAACGTATTTTTTAAAGCGATTGTGAGATTTCTTAAATTATTCTCCTAAAAATCAATGCAAAATGTACGAAAATTTTGAGGAGTACGATATGTCAAAAGTTAAAATGCTTTATAGAAGTAGGTGAAAATATAGACGTAGGTGAAAATACTGAGTGATTTTTAAATTTTTTATCAACTCTTGCCATGAAATCTGGATGGCACGTCTTAGCTTAAGTGAAACGTACGTCATTGCACTACTTCATGCTGTTTTACAATAAAGCTAAGACATTCCGTCCAAATTTCATGGCAAAAGTTGATAAAAAATTTAAAAAGTCGCCTCGTATAATCTCTACCTGAAAGAAGGCAACCCTTAAGAGACATTTTCTTCCGCCTAAAAAATAATTTAGTAATTTTATGATCCAAAATTTACTAAATTTTCGTACATCTTGCATTGATTTTTAGGAAAATAATTTAAGAAATCTCACAATCGCTTTAAAAAATACGTTGAACATTAACAGTAGTCTACTGTGTCAATGCAAAAGAATAATAAGTCATAGCCTACTGAAATACATATTGCAAAAATCTTGAAAAGCTTATATCTCGCAAACGGTATGATTAATACATCAAGTATATTATATTTTTGTAGAGGTAATTTCATGCTCTTTTTAAAAATGCAAAAATATATAGAGTGTTCCATATAAAAATTTGGAAGTTTTGCTTATATCTCGAAAACTATGCGCTTCAGAAAATTGTAATTAAGATCAATGCATTCTTTCTACGTCAAAAAGTACCTTAGGAAAGTTTTTACAGAAATCAGAAATTTTCATAAACAAAAGAGCTACGATGGTTTTTGGAAATTGCAGAATTTCGAAAAACACCTTGTAGCTCCGAAACGGTACAAGGTACTAAAATGCGGTCTTCACCATTAATTTTGAAATAAAAATCGAGCTCCCAGCATCGAGGTCAGTTTTTATCTAAATTCTCTAGAAATATGTGTTTCCCATTAAAAGTGTCGAATTTGGCTCACTGTGTACATACAGCGAGACATTTTTTTTTTTCAAAACAGTAACTGATGTTTAATAACTTCGACATAGTTTTCAAGTTTCAACGAAAAAGGAAAATGAATTTATCCAACTTTACCTAAGCTGTAGGTCCTAACCGTCTTGTCTGAGATCTGGAAACTAATTCACAGAGAAAATGGCAGTTAATTAGTACGCAAGTGCATATCCCAATGTAGCGGTATCAAAAAGACCGCGCAATGTCGCGATCCAGTGTTGCCACTATGGCCGTATCACAGCCGTTTGATCTAGACTCTAGACCAATGATTCCCAAAGTGGTTTATATTGGGGGTGCATGAGATGTAAATAGAGGTCCACGGGAATGGATCCCATTTAAGCATGTCGTGACCAAAACTTTGGCTTTTCCATAAATATATCAATATGTTGGGCGCATACGTGAAGTAGCAACGTTTGTCCAGAGCTTTGCATCAGGTTCATCCTTCTCATTAGAAGCATTTATTTTTTTTTGTCTAGTTATTTTATATTAGAATTTTACTAGATTTGCATTTTGTCGTTCTAATTAATAAAATGTGTAAAACTTAACTTTTTTATTCTTCGCTACAGTTAAACCTATCAAACTGAGTAGCAGTCAAAAACACTTTTGAAGTTGATGTATTTGTAACAATAAAATATTAAAAAGGCGGGGGGGGGCTACCCAAAACAGAAAAAATTGGCACGTGGTCTACGAGACAAAAAAGTTTGGGGACCTCTAATCTAGACGCAACGATTTACCGCACGATAAAACGGTCATGCAAGTCTTCGATAAAACGTAGTTTAATAGAGTGTTCATACAAATTCGTCTTACCGCCCAATCTTTTATGGTCCGTCTACACGCAACGATTTGCCTGCGCGCATCCCTGTGCAAACTAGTTTGTGCAAGTAAGCCCATACCGTTTTGCCGTCTATATGCACGGGCTTACTTGCACAAACTAGTTTGCACAGGGGTGCGCGCAGGCAAATCGTTGCGTGTAGACGGACCTTTAGTTCCATGTAGATCGTCATGGAGGAAATAATCATGTGGTCAATCTTTGCTATTTGCATTGACTACCGACTAATACAAGACAAATTTCAATAAAAATAACTTTATTGTCTCAGACTGTTATTTGAAGCAGTTCAAATAGTTAATGGGGAATAATTTGAACATCTTTTATACTGGGTGTCCTGTAAAGAATGGGCCATACTTCAAGGGTGGCTTCTTTGGATCAAAATAAATCGATTTAGATCAATTTATCTCAGTACAATTTTGCTTCATTAAAAAGTTATGGCCTTTCAAAGATAATTTTTTTATATCAATATTTTAGCAAAACTCGCTCATTTTTGGAAACATTTAATTGTAATTTGGTCTTTAGAGGTTTCTTGTACTGCTGAATCTGAATATCTGCTTATTTTTAACGTAACGTATAGAGGGCGCTCTAGAGACCCTGACATCCTCTTGTTTATTGTCGTACTTTTTTTTACGCGAATATTTTTAAAATATGTTTCGTTTTTTTTAAACGACATTTAATTTACTTTGAAAAAGATTTACTTGTCACATGTCGCTGAAGTACACCAGTTTTGAGAAAAATGGCTTTGAATGTGAAAATGTTGAATACTTTCTACACCAGTAACGCTACTGCAGGATGAAAAGACAATTACCTAAAGTTGCACTACTTCGTAATTTACTTAAAATTGAAAAAAATTTACAATTCCACATTTAAATCAACGATGCAATACGTAAAAAATTCTTATTATGTTTGCTATTGCCGCGTATTTCACTCATAGTTTAACTTTCAACTACAGATTACTCCCATAGTAACAATTATAAAAACAGTTGTTCCCGTGGAAATAAAGTGAAGATTAAAGTTAAACTGTAACTGAAATACGGGTCTATGTGCCTGATTCTTCGTAGACCTAAAACAGTAATATTCAGCATTATCATATTCAAAGCCATTTTTCTCAAAGCTGGTATACTTTAGCGACATGTAACAAGTATACCTTTTTTAAAGAAAATTAAAAGCTCTTTCAAGAAAATGAATATAATTTTAAAAATATTCACGTTAAAAAAAAGTACAGCAATAAACAAAAGAATATCAGGATCTCGAGAGCGCCCCCTATATGTTACGTTAAAAATAGGAAGATATTCAGATTCAGCAGTACAAGAAACCTTTAAATACCAAATTACAATTAAATATCTCCAAAAATGAACGAGTTTTGCTAAAATATTGAAATAAAAAAATTATCTTTGAAAGGCCATAACTTTTTAATGAAGCAAAATTGTACTAAGATAAATTGGTCTATATCGATTTGTTTTGACCCAAAGAAGCCACCCTTGAATTATGGCCCATTCTTTACCGGACATCCGGTATAATCACTTAATGTTTATATTGTTTGTAGTTGTTTTAATAATTTGTTAATTTTTTATAATAAAAGCATAAGCATTTAAAGCTCTCCAAATAGTGGACTCAGATAATAATAGTTATTTTTTTATAAATAAAAATAAATTAGAATTTTGTCATCTTGTATAAAAAATAACTGTTAGTACATATTTCTAAGTCTATATTTGGAGAGTTTTAAACGCTCATGCCAATTTTTATATGTAGTTATTGATATTATAACTACGTACCATCGCCGGCACTAAAAGCGAAACACGAGATGAAGATACTCTGAGTGCGTACTAGTGCGGTCAATCGAAAACGCTATTAGACAGTGCTACTTACGGCTGTGGCCTTGGTATTGCGTTTCGTTTTAAGTGCCAGCGAGTAGGTAAACTTACATGTACATCACTCGTTCAGATTGAAAAAGGGAACGTCTTTATACGAATATTTGTAAAGTAACATTTACTATTTATTACTAGGCTTGAAAGTATTGATGTGTTTCATAGTTCATACGGATAAAATCAATGACGTGCGTAAAATGATTCATTTAACAAACTGTATTTTATGACTTGTGACGTTGTGACATTTGTTAAGTTCAGCAATACACGTGATGCAAGCAAGGAGTAACAGTACAAATACCGAATTCAGCAATTTCTTTTAATAAAAAACATGAGGTTCATGATACAATATATTATGTCAACTTAAGTTTCAAGCAAGGCTAGTTCACGACTAATAATTCACGGCCAACTACGAGGAGAAATTTAAACAAACGCACGTTATTTAACACACAATTGCTGCGTTCGAAAATTATACGTCGGATGCATCTGAAGCGTGTGATCTCATTTCTCTCAATCACGATTTTTAACCTATTTTGTATCTCACTTATCCGTTTAAAAAAACCCTGTGTTTATAGTATTTCCATGACAACAGGCGATCTTTCACATCCCACATTTAAGTAGAGTGTGAAAAGATCGCCTGTTATCATGGAAATAATATAAATACAAGATTTTTTAAACGGATGAGCGAGATACAAAATAAATTAAAAATCGTGAGTGAGAAAGATGAGATCATACGCTCCAGATACATCCGACGTATAATTTTCGAACGCAGCACATGTACGATAATGGAAATGTACATAAATTTTCTTTTTATGTGAAAATAAAATATAATGTGCGTATTTTTCTATGTGGGCATTTTTCTGGGTGAGCATTTTTCGGTGTGAGCAATTTTCTGTGCGCGCAATTTTCTCTATGGGCATTTTTCGGTGTGGGTAATTTTCCATGTGCGCAATTTTCTATGTGAGCATTTTTCGGTGTGGGCAATTTTCCGTGTACGCATTTTTCCATGACGGGCATTTTTCGGTGTGCGCAATTTTCGTTGTGCGCTTTTTTCTTGCCCGCATTTTTCGCTGTGGGCTTTTTTTTTGTGCGCAATTTTCGTGTGGGTTTTTTCGTGTACGCTTTTTTCATGGAATCGTTACTGAAAAACGTTATCGCCCCATGTATTCTTGATAATTGAAGATATTGGCAATTTTTTATATTCATTAATTATAACATGTGTTTTTTTAAAAATGCCATAAAGGTTGGCCATGAAAATTAAAACTCATGTCGTAGCTTGGCATCTAACACATGTCAAATCTGAAAATTTAGAGTAAATGAATGTAGCTAAGACATGAATTTTCTTTTCCACAGCCACCCCTTATGGCATTTTTAAAAAAACACATAGTAGATGAAAGTACTGATTTAACAAATGAAAAAAATTTATGTGCGATGATAAAATATTTTTCTACAAGAAGAAACTGTGTGGTGACAACGTTTTACAGATTAATTTCCGTGCAAAAATGTGACGCCAAAGGTCTATTTGACGCTACAAATCATCAACTAGCTAAAGATAACTTGTTAATTAAAAATTTAATTGGCATAGGGGTAGATGGTACTAGCGTAATGGTAGGAAAACATCATTCGTTTGCAACATTAATGAAATCATTGTTCCTGATAGTTTTGTAATAAGATGTGTTTGTCACTCCCTACATTTATGTGCGGAACATGCATGTAAAGAGTTACCTCGACAACTAGAATATTTTGTAAGGGAAGTCCACAACTATTTTTCACACAGTCCAAAACGAATGTTAGAACATAATTTTTTTTGCATCGTTAAGAAACAATAAAATGCCAAATAAAATTCCGAAATTATCAGGAACTAGATAGTTGGCTCGGCACGCTGCTATATGTAGTACAATTTTAAATCAGTGGGATGCATTATACGAATTCTTTAAAAAAGCCGTAAGGAACGATAGATGTTTTACTGCAGAACAAATAATTGCAATAATGGAACGACCACCTTATTAAGCATATTTGGTTTTTTTAAAAACACAATTAGAGAAGGTTTGCAAAACAAACGAATTATTTCAAAGTGAGAACGTTAGTTCCATGGTCATTTTTCAAGATATTTTAATGATGTTAAAAAATTATTTTAAAAAAATCGTAGTGCCTAGTCGCTTAGAAAAAGTTGCAGATTCTGAATTAGTAAATTTTGATTTTCAATCATATTTAATGCACACTGATAGTACATATTTTGGATATGACTTTGACCTCTCAACAAAAATAGTGAATAATAATGATAGAACAGATGTGAAAAATAGATGTAAACATTTTTTAATAAGTTTATGTCAACAGTTTCAATTGCGACTGCCTTACAATATAAATATTCTAGAAAAAATAAATACTTTTAGACCAGAAGTGGCAACATCACAAAAAAAAACACAATATTATAGATATAGTAGCTTCATTTTCAAGGTTTTCTGTTGATAATTGTCAATCAGAGTGGGAGAATATTTCAAATAAGTCATGGTTAAATGTGAACGATGTTGTTCAATTCTGGTCTGAAGTTTACCAAGATAGAGGTAGTGCTGGAAACATGAGATTTGAGAATATATCTAATTTAGCTCTAGGTCTGCTGTCGCTTCCTATTTCTAATGCCACTGTAGAGAGAGAATTTTCAACGTATAATAATATAAAAGATAAAATCAGAAATCGATTGTCATTGAAAATGGTTCAAGCTATAATGTTGATTCGATATTTTTTACGAATTGAAAACATTGATTGCACCCAGTCAGAATATGTTGAACAAATTTAATGTGTCCATGTACCATGGTGATCTTTAATTACGACTACAGCGAAGTGAAATCGACGCTTCCATTTTTCAAAAAATTTAGTTGTGTAACATTAGGTTTGACACCATTTGTCGTGTTTTTGTCAACCTATAAAATATCATTCGATTTCAAAGAAATAAATATTCTCTATGATTACTAATACGAACAGCAAATTCAGTTGCAATTGCTCGAACACTGATTCCGTTTTGCAATCGCGTTTGAATTATTGCCTTCTGAATTGCTTTTAATTGGGGTATTTTTATTTAATTTGTCAAAATAATATTAATGTCAAAGTGACAGAAGTTCATTTTAAAGCACGCTTCAATTAACTAAGATTTCGAGTGTAGTCGTTTTTTCTGATTACGATGGTACGACCACAAGAATGATTTAGACCATGATTCTGAAATTATACTCAAATTGATACTCAAAAGTTGGGTTTCTCAGTCCTAGTTTAACTTTAAACTCCTGTTTATTCCCATGGTAGCAATTATAAAAACAATTGTTCCTATGGAAATAAACAGGAGTTTAAAGTTAAACTAGGACTGAGAAACCCAGCCTTAGAGATCCTTAGTTTATATATTGTTATATATAACTGTATTTATTTATATGTATATTTGCAATTTGAATTTAAAATAAATTTTTTAGGGGATTCTTGTTTGATTTGGGGGAATTTGAGACTGCGGTTAGGGGAAAACCACTACAGTGGGTTGGCAACACTGTGTTGGAGTGCTTTTCACAGCTGTTCGTATCTATGGCGACGTCGCACAGTGTGCTATTTCGCTAATCTAGAGGGATTTAATTTTTACAAAATTCTTTTCTATTCTTACACTAACTAATTCATTTATACAGCATTTAATATTATTCATGGCGGATTTCACCAACGTTACTTAAATTTATTCATCCGTTAAAAGTAAACGTTACCATGGTTACATGTGTTGAAGGGATAGGAATAATAATTCTTAATCGATGATTAAAGTTAAGTGACGATGGAGCATTAGTGATGTATTTAAGCATTGATTTAGTTAAACGAAGGTCTATTTTATGATAATTATCTATACAGTGTAAACTTATAATTGTAAAAGTTCCATTCCGTTTTTCCTAAATAACTCATTTGGGCTCTTATTGCTCACAAATAATTTTGTACAAATAAATTATAAATTTTATTTATATTTTTTTATTTATTTATAATAAAATTTAAGAAAACACAGAATTTACGAATTATCTAACAAAAACAAAATGTAATTAATGTAAGAACAAACAAAATTTACAATTAATGTGAGAAAAAAAAATTACATTTATGTTACATGTAATTACTCTCCCCATTCATCGGAACTACTGTTATCACTTAAAAAGAATATGAGTAGCCATTCGGAAAACAACACATAAAATCAAAAATCGCAAACAGGTGCACTTTATTTCTATATTTCCTGATAGATAAACCCTTAATTTAGTTAAATATGAAATCTGGAGCCCATATTCGCCCATATAATAAAGTTTTACTCTAAAACATCTCCGTAAAGAATGAAATATTCTGCATTTTTGTTTTAACTGACTGCAACAAATTTTTAATAAAATCTTTTACATAACTCATCATAAAAGAGTTGCAGTCACTAAAATAAACAAAGTCATGAAAACAATTCTAAAACACACCTTCGTAATGGATAAATTACCACACAAAACTGAAGCGCGTTTAAGAGCTGGTAACCGTATACCTGAAACCTCTGGCATTAGAATATTATATCTGTTTGTCTAAATGAAGTTTAAACTTAAATAGAGGAGGTATTTTGAGTCATACAGGTATTTGCTTTAAATAAATAGTATTTAAGGATTTCTTTGAAACTTTTCATTTTCGGGATTAAATCCCTCTAGATTAGCGAAATAGCACACTGTGCGTCGCCTTCTTTTAAATTGTCTTACTCGAATATTAAACAATCGGTTATTCTCACATATTTTGGTTTTTTTTCAAATCTAAAGCCGAAGATTAGAAATTTTGCAGCCGAAGTAAAGAAAGCCCTGAAATACGAGGTACACACTGGCCTTTTGAACATTACACGCAGAAGATTTAAATGTTTAAATCTTCTGCGTGTAAAATTTCTAATCTTCGGCTTTAGATTTGAAATATTTGCAGCCATTTCTACACTCCAAAGTATTGTTGTGGCCGTTCGCCCAAAATTGCTACTTATGCCTGTAGCACATTTGGCAGTAATCGCGAATTTGCTCGACAATTTTTGGACATCCTTATTGCCCTGCTAAAACAAGGAGATTAAATTAACCGTCGGCGACGTAACAAAAATATGCTAATTATAAAATAACAGATATTTGGAGTAAATATGGGGGCTTATAAAATAAAGAAAATTTATGCTAATTAAATACCTACGTCCAGTAATTTAGAATATCTTGAAGAGTTTGATTTTAGATTTGTAAAAAATTTATGAAAATCGATCAAAACATTTTTATTATTTTCAAAATTTTAATGCGAAAATAGGTTATTTTTTTAATTAAAACTATGGCTGCGTTTAATTGGTGGACGAACCGTCAAGGTTAAATGAGCTCAGTTGGACTGTCTTTTAAAGGAAACTCATACCCACCGTGGTTGCCTAATGGTCGCTTCTCAAATCACGACCACCGTGACCACTCAGCTGATTAGTCAGATAGCGTAAAATAACTACGAAATAAACGAAATCGACAACGTCGCCCATGACCTAAACGCAGGATAACTGTAAAATATAATTTTGTGAAGCTATTTCCAAATCAGCTTTCGAAATTATGAATGCAATTAATCAGCGTTCACTTTGAAATCATATCTTCAAAGTGTCAGATTTTAATACAGTCAAATAAAAATTTTGGACTGTTTAATCAGCAAAAAATGGGTCTGGTAAAGAATATGTCCATAAACGTTCAACATTTTTTGTGACATAAACAGTTAATTTACCTTATATTGATCATATTTCTACAATAAAATTTGCGGATTATCCGTAAATTTCGAAATCATCACTTTTTAAAAGTTACGATTTCTAGGTTATGTTTGATGTTCCATATCAATATTTTCGAATAAGTTATTCTTAAAAAGTGCCGTTAAAGAGAAGGAAAGCTTTTTTCGTGCATATATGTTAGACTCATATGCCGAATTCGTCAAATTACCGAAATAAATGAGCGATCCTAGGTTTGAGCAAAAAAATATAAACATCAGAACATCAAAATTTAATCAGATCGCGGGTTGATCATGCGACTGTTGTTCAGATGACGGTTATTTGCGATTTGCGGCAATGGATCATGTGCATTTACACAATTCCCGGATTGCTTAGTCTAAAAATGCTCAGATTCAAATATCTGTTGTTTCCTACTTTCCCGCATAAAATAATCGTCTTCTATAACCTAGAAAATAGCATATGACATAAGACAATCGTATAGTGAACTATATTGTTTATTTCTATTGTATTTATTATTGAGTAAGTGTTACGATCGATTCGATAGCACCTCCATTATATTCATTATGAATAACGAAATAAGATCATCTGTTAGCCAGGAAGCTTTCAACGAAAAAATTCGACTGTTTATTGATGGATACAACAATAATAATATAATTTTACGTGTCCCTTAACACAAGAGAGAATAAGCGACATTATTACTGAGGTAAAAACTAGCACAGCAAAGAGGTCTGCAAACGAAAAATTAACGACTCTGGATTATCGCCGGCTGAACAGATTTGAAATAATAAATATTGGCGGTTCAGACAAGTTGATAGAAAAGAGGAAAGATGATGCATCTCCCATAAAATATTACTGCTGCACCACTGAATTATATGACATTCTGGAAAAAGCTCACAATGAGACTGGACACAAAAGAACGCTGGGCATGGAAAAAGAAATAAAGAAAAAATATTGCAACATTAGTCGGAGCATAATTGAAGAATATCTCGAGTTATGTATTCCTTGTCAATTAAAGAAAAAGCTTAAGCGCAAAGGTCTTGTAGCTAAACCAATAATTTCTTCAGGTTTTAATAAACGAGGACAAGTTGATCTTATCGACATGCAAACAGAAAAGGATAGAGAGTTTAAATTCATTTTAAACTATCAAGACCATCTCACTAAATTTCTGTTTCTAAAACCACTAAGGACAGAAAGAGCTGAAGAAGTTGCTTACAACTTAATGAAAGTTTTTTGTATTATTGGCGCCCCGTGTATTTTACACAGCGACAACGGGAGAGAATTTGTGAATGCTACTATTTCCAGCCTCTCTGAAATGTTTAATGCAAAAATTGTTCACGGGAAGCCACGACATTCACAAAGCCAAGGTTCCGTAGAAAGGGCGAACCAAGACGTACGTGACATGTTAATCATATGGATGTAAGAAAACAACACGACCAAGTGAGCAGAAGGCTTAAAATTTGTACAAATGCAAAAAAATCGATCTTTTCACAAAGGCATACAGCGTACACCTTATGAGGCCATGTTTGGTGTTCCCATGACTAATGGTTTGAAGGATTCGAATCTGCCATTAAATCTAGTTGAAATAATACAAAATGAGGAAGATATAGATATGCTATTGAATTCCTCTCAGGAGAATGCTAATGGAAATACCATCAATCAAAAAGGTACAGAGGAAGTAGAAGATTTAGGACCTGGAAGAGAAATTTTAAATAGCGATGAAGAAAATGTGAGGTACGACTTTTTAGTAACTATTTTTATCAGGTAAAAATCTATGTCGAATTTTAGGAGAATTAAAACCAGGTTACAGTTAATTGATAATACCAGATCAGAAAATGTGCACAATTTAAAACGGCAAGCAGAAAATATGCTGCAGAGAAGTGCAAACAAATTTCCGTCATTAAGTGTTGGTCAAAATGTTTTGGTAAAAATACCAGATGTTGACAGAGGTCGAAACATAATGGCGGTGTGATTGTATCTGAAACGGACGGACTTTACAAACTTGCTACGTCAACAGGAATTCTAGATAAACTATATGCTAGGAACGAATTCCAGGTTAGTTATTTTTTAAGGCCGATTCTCACTGGGCTGCTCTGCCAATAAGTGAGCATCGACCTTTTCACTCAATTAATTATTAATATTTTTATAACCTTTGAAGGAGTCTCAGACCAGCTTCCTATCAATACACGAGTTCCCACAAATTCTTCATCCCTAAGAGCAACCGCTGCCGCAGAAAGTAACTCTAAACAGGGTTTTGTGAAATGCAATTGTAAAAGGAAATGTGGAGAAGTAGTGTATTTTTAATAATATAAAATGTAACAGTAAATGTCATCAAAGTTCTTCATGTCGAAACAAATAGCAGTTTTACTTTCATTGTTTTCTTTAATAAATAATTATTGTATGTATTGTGCCTTATCATTTATTTGGGGATATGATGAAGCAGAAAATCGTTTGAACATTTATACACTAAACAATCCGGGAATTGTGTAAATGCACATGATCCATTGCCGCAAATCGCAAATAACCGTCATCTGAACAACAGTCGCATGATCAATCCGCGATCTGATTAAATTTTGATGATCTGCTGCCGAAATAAGCACTTACTTCGGCAAATGTTTATATTTTTTTGCTCAAACCTAGGATCGCTCATTTATTTCGGCAATTTGACGAATTCGGCATATGAGGCTAACATATACATTTGAAGGGAAGAGAAACTTTTGTATAAATACATTTTATTATATTATGTTGCCCATCATACCCGGCAAATTATGAGACTTGCAATAGCCGGTAACGCATGATAAATCTATACTAGATTAACAGATTTTATTTTACAACTTTCTATTTAGCTTTTTTTCCGAAATTGAAAGATTATGAATGTTGCGAAGTAGAGAAATTAAGTTTGAGCCTTCGTAAAACTCCAAAATTTCATGCCAGCACTAATCATAAAATTTCAAGCGCTATTTCTTCTTAAAGGGGCAACAGTTGCACATTTGGCGATGGATGGAGTTGTATATGTTAGTTAAAGTTAGCTGGCCCATCTGGCTTTGGTCATGAAAATGTACCTATACATAGTTCTATAGTTATTTTTGGGCATTACACAAATAATTTTTATGGGATTGCTTTAGTGTGTTAGGTGTATTTAAATAAAGGAAACCTCTATGTGTAAATATATTTTAAGAGAAGGGAAACTTTTGTGGGTAAATTTTTAGGGAAGGGAAACTTTTATGGGTAAATTTTAAGAAAAGGGAAACTTTTGTGAGTAAAATGTCCATATTCATAGTGTTTCCTCAAGGCTTCCTTGAATAAGGAGCCCCTTAGAATGCGAGTTGTTTTTTGCAACTGCCTTATTACTACGAGTACAATCCCATTCTAAGGGATTCCTTACTGAAGGAAGCCTCGAGGAAGCACTATGAATACGGACATAAATTTTAAGGGAAGGGAAACTTTTGTATGTAAGTTTTAAGGGAAGGAAAACTTTTGTGCGTATTTTAAGGGAAGGGAAACTTTTGTGCGTATTTTAAGGGAAGGGAAACTTTTGTGCGTATTTTAAGGGAAGAGAAACTTTTGTGTGTGTTCTAAAAGGGATAGGAACATTTTGTGTGTAAATTTTAAGGGAAAGGAAACCCTTGTTATAAATCTACACCTAAACGCTAAATTTTTAGGGAAAGGAAATCTTTGTATAAATTTCACACCCAAAGGTTTTCTTTGTGTTTCTCTTACCTTAAAATTACACATAAAGGTTAAGTCGGCTTAAGTCACGTGCCGCGCAGCGCATCTTAGAATTTTGCGTTCACATCAAGGTAGCATAGCAAGCTATGCGATTCGCGAATTGGCAGTGTCTTGCGAGTTATTATAATGAAGATGTCATCCGAAGATGAAGCTATGGCGTTAATTGCAGCGGTGGTTGTTAGGAGGAGAAAAAGAAAGAGAAGGTGTAATTGTT
Source organism: Dorcus hopei (assembly GCA_033060865.1). NCBI lineage: Eukaryota > Metazoa > Arthropoda > Insecta > Coleoptera > Lucanidae > Dorcus > Dorcus hopei. The sequence continues at coordinate 6,793,154 of JAUPFK010000013.1, forward strand.
AAAGACCTCCATGCTGTTTGTAGCACGTGTATGAAATAATGAAAAAGCATCAAGAACCACAACATTGTGGTTCCTGATGGTTTGGTGTCAACATGTTGTCAAGAACCCTCATTTAGCTTGACAATGTTTTAATTTAAGAGGAAACCGCTGTCTCTTCTGAGAAGCAGAGTAGCAAAATATAGAACTTGTCCTATAAGCTAAGCTGCACGCCGCAAGTGGCAGGTCGCATGAATGCTACGCCGGTGTGAATATTATCAATTGTTTACATAGGTTCTAAAATTAGTGGGATGCATCGTGCATCCAGGATGTAAGTAGCATGCAGCTTGCTACTTTGGTGTGAAAGCCGACTTACATTCACTGTCCACCTGAAATGACAAACCAGTACACTACCCCTGAAAGTCTATCCCACAAAAATTATTTGTGTAATGCTCGCGAACTATTAGGTGGGAACATTCATAATTTTACAATCAAAGTCTGAAAGGCCAACTGCCAGGTGACTATTTAAATGAATTAAATGAACGTATTAAAAAATATTTATGTACCAAGCTTTCACTCCCTTAAAATATACTTAACTCAAAAAAAGACTTCCCTTCTCTTATCAGCACGTTTTAAGAATAACCCATTAAATTAAAAAGGCAAGGGAAACTTTTATGTATAAATATATTTTAAGGGAAGGGAAACTTTTATGTACAAATATATTTTAAGGGAAGGAAAATCTTTATGTGTAAAGGGAAGGGAAACCTTTATGTGTAAATACATTTTAAGCCAAGAGAAACTTTTGCGTGTAAGTTTTAAGGGAAGGGAAACTTTTGTGCGTATTTTAAGGGAAGGGAAACTTTTGTGGGTGTTCTAAAAGGGATGAGAAACTTCTGTGTGTAAATTTTAAGGGAAGGAAAACCCTTGTTATAAATTTACACTTAAATGCTAAATTTGAAACGACAAACTAGTACACTACCCCTGAAAGCCTATCGCACAAAAATTATTTGTGTATTGCTTGTCAAGTAGATAGGTACTATTAAAAAATATTTATGTGCAATGGTTTCTGTCCCTTGAAATACACTTACTCAAAAAAGGCTTTCCTTGTCTTATCAGCACGTTTTAAGAATAACCCATTCGAAAATATCTATAAAAAACGTACGAACATAACCTAAAAATCGTTACTTTAAAAGGCAATAATTCCGACATTTACGGATAATCCGCAAATTTTATTGTAGAAATACATTCAGTTTAAGCTAAATTAACTATTTTTGTCATAGAAAATGTTCAGCGCTTATGGACATATTCTTTACCAGAACCCAAAAGTAATTTTGTTTCAAAAGTAAACAACTAATTTTTCGTCGCCAATAGAGATGGCATCGATTAATCAAATTTCCATTATAATCGATTATTTCTTTTATAGTAATCGATTAATTATAATTAATTTTGGGACATAATTAATCGACGATTAATCGATTAATAGGTAATAAATCAATTAATTAATTAGTTTTGACAGGCAGACGGTAAAGTAAGCGTAGCAACGAGGAAAGAATAACAGGAGGCACGATACGGCAGTGGGAGAATACCACAATATTGACATTTCTCGAATCTAATTTAATGTAGTAAGTTTGTTATAGACAATGATGAACTGTTGATTTGAGGATGTGCTAGAATTTTTTAAAACACGTGTACGTCTATGACATGCAGCGGCCATGTATAGTGACCAATTTGGACAAGAAACTACTGTTAGTATGACTCCCTCCTGTTATTCTTAACTCGTTGAAACGCAGCTGTATTACGTTTAAATAACGGTCGCCATCTGTTGGAAACTAGATCGTTAGTGTTGCTTTCTTGCATTCGTGTCGCCGTATCGGTACCTCGATCTTTCCGATATGTAAGTAGATTAAATAAAAAACTTGATACACCGAGGTATTTTATTTCAATATGTTATTTTTGTCAGTACAATCCTATTCTCCATTTTTATAATATTTATTATTAGGCTTTATTGTTTCTGTTTACCTATTTAATTGGAATTAATTATATGATTAATCGATTAATTTCATTCGATTATAATCATGTTGTGATTACGACTAACCAATTAATCAAATAATCAATTAATCGATTATTGGAAAAAAATTGCCATCTCTAGTCGCCAAGCTAGTCGCTTATTTGCTTTTGACACAAACCTACTTTACAAAATTGTCAGAGAATCGTCAAAGAAACTGAATTGAGGAAAAGATATTTTCAGTTACATTTACCTATTCTAGACTGTACTAAATCATGTAATTGAATGGCAGGGACGATACATTTAATTAATGTAACGTCAATTTTGTTATTTTAACACAACTCAAAATACAAAATTAATTTAGTTTTTGAAGTCGTTAACGATGAAAAGAAAATAGTTCTTTTTCTTTTGCGTACTAAGTGAATATTTTTCATTAGTTTAACGCAAAAGGAAATAAACATTCGATATTCTTGCCACTTACCTCATCCTTAAGTCGTGAATCCTCACAGTTATTAAGGCATTTTGGGAAGTTTAGTATGTCCATATTTTTCTCTACTTTCATGCACATTATTTTAGTTTTGCAAATTTCTACGTTACTTTTCCACTGCACTTCTTATCTAAAGTTTTCACTTTTCCCCTGGAGTCATTCTACACTATTTCCTTCATTGTGTTTCGATATCTTCTTAATTTGTTACCTGTACCATTTCATCCCCTTTCTCTACTTCCTTTTCAATTAGTTTCACTTTTAGGGTCTGTTTATAATTTCATCACATATTCTTCTGCAAAATCTCTATTTGACGTTCCTTCATCGTCCATGTATTTGATCTGTGTAATTTTACGGACGTTACAACTTACAACCTTCTTAAATATCTATGTTTTCTTCTAATTCGAAATTTCTTTCTTTTCCGGGAATGCCTTTATAATGTTTTCGAATAGCCTTCCTCTAGTTACTGTTCCTTCCTTTCTCTTCCGTTTATTAATATTATTTCTTAAGTATTGTTTTTTTTTTTCGGGTTGTATTGTCTTTTCTAGCCTCATAGTTTTCGGCTTTTCTTTATCAATTTTTATCTTTGTATCGCAATTCACATCCTATTAGCCATATTATTTAACGCAAATTTTTGGCCGCTTTGGCACTAGTTACCCAAACAAGAAGCAATATAAATAATGAAAAAAAAATCACAAAGAAACTATATTTGAGCAAGAAAATGCAACTGTACTTGGTATAAACCGCATGAACTTGACATTAATTGAAAATGACTCGTTTCCAATTTTTTGGGTAAATGACGCCAGCGGAGAAACATTTGAACAAACAAATTATGCAGGCCAGATAAGACACACTGTCTCGTGTAATCTAGTGGGTCATAATATTTTCTAATGTTATGGATATAGGCCGCGTTCATGATACTACGAAGCTTAAAGATATGCTCTTGCGCATCGACTACGTCATCCGGTAACAAAAGCGCCGCGAATTCGTCTTAAAATGAGAAAATAAAGAAAAAAATTCGCACATTTAATGAGATCGGAGACCTAACTAAAGCATTAAGGTGACGATAAAGTATATAAAAGCATCATAAATGGACATTTATTAATTTTGTTTCTTTCAATTATAGCACACAAAGTTTGATTTTTGTCACTCAGTGACGCTATGCGCAAACGAAACGTAAACTCGTCTGTTTATGTATCATATCTTTAAGGTCTTAGTATCATGGGCCGCGTTCAGGTAACTGCAGCAGCTGAGTTGCTGACTAAGCAATCGTTTGTGATTCGTTCAAATTGCCAATCACAAAGGATTGCTTAGTAAGCAACTCAGCTGCTGCAGTTACCTGAACGCGGCCATTGTCATGACATTGACATTAGTTGCTCTTCTACTCTTGATTTCTTTCTAATTATGTATGTTTTAAAATTCAAAATATTTTCGTAGGTGTTTTTCTCTAGAGTCTTTCTTATTTAGCTTCAGTTTCCTTATTTAGCAAGTTTCACAATCCTATACGATACAATGACATTATAAAACAAAGCAAAAAATTATGTATGTATTAATTGATTTGTAAATAAAATTCAATATATTTTCTGCTATGAAAGCAAACAAGAAGTAGGTAATGCATAATAATAGTAAGAAACATAAAATATAACAATAAGCGTAAGTTATAATTAAATTTTTAGAAAACTGTAAGCAGTATCGTTTGTAAGATAGTAGTAATTTGGAGGCCATGAAAAAAACATTCTAACGGGAAGCACATTATTGTAACAAAACGAAATTAAAAGGTAATGAATGTCGCAAAGTCATCGGGATAATTTTTATAGATAAATTGTTTCAGGAATGGCTACTTCATTTATGTAGGATTAAAGTTGATTATTGACTTTGCTGATCCATGTATTCATAGAAATATGGATTAAATTTCTACATATCAATTCTTCTAAATTGTTTTGCGTGCAGCCTCTCACAGGATTAAAATTTATATGTGCCATTAAATAACTTTTTAATATTACTCGAATATTGGGCAAGTAACACACGAGAGGCAAAATACAGTACAGTCTCGCTAGTTCGGACACACTCTGATCCGGTCACTCCAGTAATCCGGTTCCTTTATATTTCGGACACTTTGAAATTTGTACCTCTACAGTCCGGACAACTTTCTTGAAATTCGTTTGCGCTAACTTCAGCACATAACTGGTAATCTTGGCTATTGTCTATGTAAGCATTTAAGTTTCATATCTCTCCTTTTATATGTTTTCGTTTGTCCGTTGACTACTCACACCGCATATTTTGGAACGCTTCACAATCTACCCGACGACGCGACGCGACGATGGAAAAAGTCCGTATAAGTTGAAGTTTTGCGGGAAAAATCCGTTGCCGAATAATAGTAAAGTTAATTGTCAGAATAACTGTAAATGTAAAAATTGTGTATCTGTAAAGAAAAAGAGTTACGCTGGTCGGTTCTTTAATGTTAAGATCGTTTTTCTGATTGTAGTTTTAAAATGAAATTATTTGATTGGTTAAGATTTTAAATATTCGCCAACGTACAGCTGTGAATCCCAGAATAATCTGATGCCGGATGAATGGCAACGTACAAACGGAGAGCTCTAAACTTACCTTTAGGGCAGGATTTTGAATTCATTTTTACCACGATATTTCGGTTACCATAATTTCTCATGTAGTTTAAGGTCCAGTTTTTCAGTGCATGGTTAACCAAGAAATGTCGGTTACCCCAATTTGTAATAGATCTTTTATCATAAGTAACTAGGGCAACCGAAAATATTTTGGTTAATCATGGACTGAAAAACTGGGCCTTATGGCAAATACCGAACGAATTAACTCAGCTTAACTTGAAGCGTCACTTAGGCCCGGTATTTCAAACACAGTTTAATTTTAATCTTCAGTTTATTCCCATAGTAACAATTATAAAAACAAATGTTGCTATGGGAATAAACTTGAAGATTAAAGTTAAACTGTTACTGAAATACCGGGCCTAAGAATGTGACTTACACAATGTTATGAAACATCAAATGTCACAATATAAACGTCACTCAAATTTAAGCTCGATTAAAGTTTTTGGTGCATATGGCCCTAAGTCTGGTTGGTTAAACCCACTACAAACTATGGTAACCGAAATAACGTGCTTAACCGTGGTTAACGATAAGCAGACTTTCGTAAATCTGTCTTCAAATTTCATTAAATGTGCTTGGTATTTATTTAAGGAAAAAGAAAGGTGATTCGTATGGGGGAACATCCTCAAATGGAAGATGCGTTACACACGCATGGTTTTTGAAATAACGTGCTGATTATGTGCCAGTTTCCTCAGATATTTTGCGCACAAAGGCACAAATCTCAGCTAAATACACAGAGGTGGGTAAAATAGTCCATACAAATTATTTAAAATAGAAAATACAAAATAAGTTGGTATCCCCTATTTAAAATAGAAAATGGAAAATGTTTTGTGATTTTTATTTAAAATAGAAAATAAAACGGCTTCTGATCGCGACTGCGAACTTAAGGAAAAGTTGAGAGATCTAGCAGGATAGCAGTCAAAAGGGGGCAATTAAAAGTTTACTCTTGTTTGATTGCCAAGCTTTCGGAAAGTATTTATTTCCTTCATCAGGGCGGCTATATTGTTAATATGAAAGTGTTAAGCCTAATTGACACATACAAGAAAACTTGTAAAGTTACTTTAAAAGTTCTCTTGAAAAGTGTAGACTAACAAGTTTTTATCCTTTTACTCCACCTTGAATAAAAGCGCTAAAAGAATACGCACGTTAACCAACCTTTTAGCCATAATAAATTTGTTTTGAGGTGTGGATTATTGCAGTACTGCAATATAATCCTTAATTTTTTAATATTTAACTAAATTCTTACTTAAAAGTAATCTCCAAAAGTAACTATTGTAATCGTAGTGTCACGTATTAAGACATTACATATTGCTAGGTTGGTAAAGCGAATTTTAAGGAACTACGCATGCGCGACTTGTAACTTGTAGATCAACTTGTAAAGAATATGCAACATGTGCCATGTGCCAGTTTTTCTTGTCAAGTTGAGACTTTTAAAGTCCGACTTGTAAATTGCATCGAACTCTTTCTAGCCCATTCTAAATTTACGAGAGAACAAACTTCTACAAGTTTTTCTTGTACGTGTCAATTGGGCTTTACACAATTGAAAATGATGAGTTTTGAAATTCTACTTACATCTAAGTGAGGTTAAGAGAGCTAAAGTTGCACATTATGAACAAGCCAGGAATAATTTCTTAAGTAGTAACCATTATTAACAATTCATAAAGTTGTATTGTAAAACAAATTAAAATTTAAAAGTCATAATTTAAAATGATGGACAAAACATTTAAAACGTTAACGTGCACAATGGCGCCTATCTGGTAACGCTTGTAGGTTAGTTTAAACTCATTTGGAGGGAAAAGATCCCGGCGGGAAATTTGAAAAACAGACTGTAATCCTGATAGTGTTAAAGAGAACAAGAAATTCTTAAAATTATTAATTAGATACAGAGATTGGTGCTGGCACAAAATTTGTGGAAATTTGATAGTAATAAGGGGGTAAAAATTAGTTGTACATTCAAAAATGTTAAAAAATTAAACTACTCAAGTAGATATAAAAAACAGACCACACCCTTTTTTCCCCATTTGAAATGCATTGACTTCCGGTCCAGTTTTCTGCCTCATCTGAGCCCATGGTAAAGAGTGAGATGGAGCTCCAGAGAGAGAGAGAGAGACGGAGACAACGTAGTTCTGGCGTCCGTCCGCCAGATGCCTCCGGCGCTGCTGCCATTTTCGTTAGTTCGGAAATTGTCCGCCAGATGGCAGTGGCGCTAAGTCGTCGGAGCGTTAGTTCGGTAATTGTCCGTCGGGTGTCGCCACCGGTGCTCCGCTGCGGAATTTTTTCCTCCGTCCGGAGAGATATTCGAACCCGTTCCTCGGCGTTCCTGAGCCGTCCACCTAAGCCGCTCGGCCGTTGAGTCACTTGTTCGTATCCGTTCCAGATGTGTAATATTAACGACGCGCGGCGAATGATGTACTTATTTTTTTCGTCGAACACGGATGCGATGTTGGTTGCATCATTTTTTTTCCTCCGTCCGGAGAGTGATTCGAACCCGTTCCTCGGTGTTCGTGAGGCGTCCACCTAAGCCGCTCGACCGTTCGGTCAGTTGCTCGTATCGGTTCGAAATGTGTAATAATAATAACGACGCGCGGCGAGAAGGATGTCGTTTTATTTTTCGTCGAACACGGATGCGATGTTGGTTGCTTCTGGCGGTGTCCATCTGGTGACGAATTGCGAAAGGACGATCGCCGGCGTCCATCTCGGAGACGTCGCGTCGGTAGGTTTCTACGCGCGCGGGAGCATATAGATCGCTGCACGCAGAGCGGCGGCGGCAATTTCGAAAAAATGAGTCCTCGGGGCGTGCGCATTTCCGCGAGCAGAGGCGGACGAAAACGATTCCGACGTGCCTGTATAATTGTAAAACGTCTTAAATAAAATTCTAAAAATAAAAAATACGTTTTACTTACGTATGTATAATACAAAATGCTTTACTAACACACAATATAATTACAAATTACATATAATTTAATTTTAATACATAATTACAAAATTACATACAATTTCATTTTAATTTATAATGTCCCAACGGCAACGAATGAATGTCCGTTACAAGATCGTAATGTCGTTTGTCATCTTGAGCATCTAAGGCAGTTTTATTTATGGTAACGGTTAATAATTGATGATTTATTGACCTGATGCTATTGAATTTTGACATTAATTTTTTATTATCAAACAAACAGTCATAATAATCCTGAAAAGTTATTTTTTTAATTCCTGAACGACCTACGCCCTTCAATTTTTTAAATTTTACTTCTTTTCTCACTCTGATAGCGTAAACTTTAGCTCTAATTCCAATGAACTCAGTTATTATCTGTCCGCACAGTTCGTCTTTAAATTTACCGATAACTTTCTTATTTACCAAAGGTATTCCGAAAGGGTTATCTGCGGCGTAATCTGAAGTGTCAAAAATTTTATTTGCATCCCGTTTTATAATTTCATAAATACTCGAGACGCGTTCGGGATGTTTTGGAGAGAACTTAAAAATAAAACTGTCCGTGTCCGTGTAACATACTGTGACATTAAGTAAGGGCTCCACATTTTCTCTGATGTAATCATAAAGAAAACTATACATGACTGTTTTTGAAATGTCAAGGACTGCCATGCCAACGTAGATCGGTTTATCAAATTTCACGGATAATTTGTTCAGTTCAATTGCGACCAGATTCTCACTGAAAATCGAAATCGAAAATGAAATTTGGTTGACTAATATATTTTTCAGCGGATTTCCATTTCTTTGTCAACACGATATTTCTGTATTTGCGTACAGATTGCATAAGTTTTTCGAAAACCATATTCGACATGCCCTTGTAAAAATCTTTATCGAAAGCGTTCGTAGATTTTGCCCTCAGATCGCTATTTAATTTAATGTATTTTTCTAACCAATTGCTCTCGTCAAATTCTATCGCACGATGAATTGTTTTTAATTTTAAGCCGTGTTTTAAACTTTGAAGTAAAACGCTTAAATGGAGGACGTACTTTTCTTTATTACATAAAGTTAGTTAGCATTAATTTTTTGTCGTCCTTTTTACCTGTGGTGGATATGTGTTCCGGACAAAATGGAAAAAATATATGGGAATCGTGCAAATCTTCAGGATATTCTAAGTCAACTTCTAAAATACAAGATTTACCCGTTTCATCCCCGTAATACATCGAACAGTCAATGTCGGTCGTACTGAGCATTTCTAAAAGATTCGTTAATTTTTCGTCACTTACCCAGTTGAAGTTGTCGCACGGTAATTTTGTCGTCATCGCGTAAGAATAGAGTCCGTTCGCGTCTACGTAAATAATTTCGCTAATTTCCTTATCAGGGTCGAAATCGGTTCCCATGTGTACAGAATTCGCTTTTGCATATCGGGAGTTATACCGCCGCGTAAACCTTTTTCTATAAATAAAATCATATCGATGTCTTGTAAAAGGGGAAGTTCAATTTTTGTTGTTTTAAGGGCCGCCGAAAATGATAGGCCCGGAGCTGTGAAGAATCCACACGCATCTAACCCGTAAGTTTTGAAAGTCAATTTTCTAAAATTTTCAAAAATGTCTGCCAATAGAAATACGTCAATTTTTAAATACAAGTCCGCGTATTCACCGAGAGTTTTACATTGAAAATGTTGCCAAACGTTTACGGCGTGCTGGTAATCCTCATCGTTGACGTTTTCGCCATGTAATTTATTATAAAATAGGGATTTATCGGGAAGACTTGTCTCTTCCAATTTGTCAATAGAATTCACGTAATCATACGGAAAACATCCTTTACGAGTTACTAATTTATAAGAATCGGGATTCGGAAACGCTTTTTGTACGAACTTTATTTGTTCTGGTTTCAAATTTTTCGCTAATGTTTCAAGAGACGAGGGCATGAAACGAAACGAATCTAAGAAACGTAATTTCACATCGCCTACCCTTTTCGAGAACGATATGTAAGTTTCAGTTGTGTTTGCTAAAATTTCGACATTTTCATCGTTTACGTTTGCCAGCGCTTCTATTATAAAGTGACTATCGTAATGAGATAAATTGTGTAAAATCACGGGAATAATATTTTTAACGCGACATTGTAAATTACAATTATTGCACAAAGCTGCAATATAGTTCCCGGTAAAATGATCATGGTGATAAGTTTTAGCATTATTTTCGTTAAAATTAGAATCACAAATCTCACACTTTTCGGCATTTGCATGTGCCGTAGATTCTTCGAACGTTAAATCTTTCATAGGAACGGTAATGTGATTTTTTAATATTTCTTGAACATTTGTTGCTTCTCCTAATAATTTATTTACGAACCACTCAGCCGGGTTTTCGCCGCGATAAATTTCAAAATGATTTAGTCGATCATCGTAAGAACAGACTGTTAAATATGCAACGCTAAAGGCTTCGTGCCGTTGATAGGCGTTCGTGAATGCTTTTTCTAGAGTATCGTCACAGGAATGAATAGGTTTCGTTAGAGCTTCGAAGTCCGCGTAAATGACAAACGGCAAAGGCATGGTGGCCGCAAATTGTTTGAATTTAACAATGTTTTCTCCGTCTTTAGGTAATTCAATTTTACGGCCTCATGACGCGAGCAATCTGACACATGACGATTTAATTTGTCCTTGGATGAAAAATAACACAAGCAGCGATCGCAAATGAACTTGACACGCATGTTTGATGAAATTTGATACCTGCACAGTTCTGATAAATTTTAATGAGACAAAAATGACCTACGCGTTGACTTTTCTTTAAATATAATAAATTTACGTGGCAGTTTTTGACATTTTTGTATGATAAAGCGGACCAACGATGCTCTTGTTTTCATAACCGTATACGTTAATTGAAATAAATTTATTGGCGTTTTCGAATTTCTGCAAGTCGCATAGATTATAGGAAAACATATACCTTTAAAATTAAAAAAGTCGTATATATTTTGACGATACGTAGAAGGATCGCACGCATCTTGACCGTTTCTCGCCGGAAATAGGTGCGCCAAAAGGCAATACGCGAAGCATCGTCGGTCTTGATTTTTGATGTTCAATATGACGTTACTTTTTCGCCGAAGTTCGTCCGGCAGGTCCACGTAAGTGCTACCGTTATCTTTCTTTCCTCCTCCTCTCAACGGCGTGTACTTGCAAAACGCCACGACCAGATTCACGATTGCCGATAACGACCAACCGCTGTCCCTCTCTTGATATTCTGAAAGCTGATAAGAAAGTGAAAAAAAAGAAAATTAATATCTGGCAGCTTATTTCGTTTTAAACTTACCTGCACCATGATTTCGTTAAACAGTTCGTTTAAAATTTCGTCTACATTTGCTCCAATATTGATCACGTGATTTTTGGTATTGAAAAACTTATATTCCGAGACATCGGTTTGAGGTTTTGCAAATTCACCGCAAAATACCAAATTTATCTTCATCGAAGGCGTTTTCACCAATTGATTTCCGATTCTAGTTCTAATCAGAGACGAGGCGTCTAGGAAAAAGCTTCGCGGTTGTGTATGAGTTTTATTGATTATTACTCCGGTACGAATTCTGCTTTTAAATGCAGATTGCAGCTGTAAATTAAAAAAAATTAGAAAAAATACGTACGCATTTAATTTAAAACTTACATCCTTCCACTGAATTCGGTTGATTTTATTAATTCTCCGTTCTGTTCCAAGACGACAACGACGACTTGTTCTTAAACCTCGACCAATCGGCAACGTTTTAATTTTTAATTCCAGTTTTACGTCGAATGAATGTAATTTTGCAATTAAGCTTTCAATTTGTTTCTTATCGTGCACCGACGGACAATTTCTCATTAGCTCGTTTAATGTTTTAATATTTTTTTTGTTTAGTTTTGCAATTTTATAACCCAACCCAACCCCAACGAACCCAACCCAAGCGAACCCAAGCCCAACGAACCCAACCCAAGCGAACTCAACCCGAGCGAACCCAACTGTCGCCAACCCGAGCGAGGAATTGCTATCGAAGAAATTCAAAATAAAAAAACATTCTATCGAATGTCAAAGGTCAAGGTCAAACGGAAGTTCAAGGTCGACCCAACCCAAGCGAACCCAACCAGAGCGAACCCAACTCAAGCGAACCCAACCCGAGCCAACCCAACTGTCGCCAACCCGAGCGAGGAATTGCCATCGAAGAAATTCAAAATAAAAAAAACATTCGACAAGTCAAAGGTCAAGGTCCAACGGAAGTTCAAGGTCAACCCAACCCGAGCGAACCCAACTGTAGTCGACCCGAGCGAGGAAACGCGATTGAAAAAATTCAAAAAAAAATTCGATAAGTTAAAGGTCAAGGTCAAACGGAAGTTCAAGGTCAACCCAACCCAGGCGAACCCAACTGTAGTCGACTCGAGCGAGGAATTGCGATCGATAAAATTCAAAATTAAAAAGAGGATTAAAGGTCAAGGTCAAACGGAAGCTCAAGGTCAACCCAACCCGAGCGAACCCAAACCGAGCAAACCCAACTCTAATCGACCCGAGCGAGGAATGGAGATCGAAAACATTAAATTAAAAAAAAAAAACCGATAAGTTAAAGGTCGAGGTCGAACGAAAGGTCAAGGTCAACCCAACCCGAGCGAACCCAACTGTAGACGACAAAAGCAACGAATTGAGATCGAAAAAATTTTTATTTCTTTTTAAACTTAAACGAATGACTTCGGGGTCAAGGTCGAATGGACCCGAGAGAAAATTCAATTCCCTAGCTGCCGCGAGCCCCCTAAAGGCGAGCGGCCCTCAACGCGCGAAGCGCGTTCTCCGATCGTTCTCAAATTTTGTTCTTCTCTGTTCACGAGTTCACGAATTCACGGGTTCACGAATGCAAGTGGTCCGGGCCGACAGGCCCGGAGCACTTGTTAAACTAAAAGAAAGTCGCAAGCTCGAAACCCGCTTTTTCGACGATCGCGCCCGCGTCGGACGGAATTTCGAAAAAGCACCGCGGCAGTCCGACGCCGAATTTCGATCGTCGACTTTCCTGCGTCTCGGATCTTTCGATTTCGCCCCCCCGTCGGAACGCCCCCCGAATCGCGCCCGATTTCGCCGTTTTTTCGCGTTTTTTCGACGTCGCGGCCGACGGAAATTTTTCCGCGAAAATCCGCAGAAACGTCTTCCGCGACGATCCTCCGGACGATTTTAGGCGGCGGTCGCGAAGCGAACGCCCGTCGCCGAGGGGGGCCGGGGGGCGAAACGTCGGCCGACGTCGCGACGTAAAGCACTTTTCGGGAATTTTTTTCGACCCTCGGACGCGATCGAATCGAGACGGGCCTTTCGGCATCATAGGGCGAAAAATACCGAAAAAACCTAATCCGGAGTCCGTCTCGCGAACGGACGCCGGGGGGGTGAGATTTCGTACGGCGGTTTCCGCGGGACGCCCTCTCCGGGGCTTCGAAAAATTCCACGCCCCTCATTTACCGACCGAATCGGACGGAACTCGGAACGTAGACGTCATACCGGCGGCGGTTTCTACCTTCGGACGCTGGGCCCCCGGTCCGGTCCTGAATTTTAACGGGAGCCCGAAAAGCGACGTTTTCGCGGATCGGCGAGAATTGCTCGAAAACGTGATCTCGAAATTTCTTTAAACTCCCCCGCAGGCCGGAAGACCCTCCCGCGTCGCCGACCTGCGGGGCCCGTACCGCGCGAAAACGCGATTTTTTGAGATACGATTTTTTGAAAATTACGAAATTCGTAAGCTTTTTTTCGGGAATTTTTTACGATACTTGGGAGTGCCCGAATCGAACGGAGCTGCGCGTCATCGTAGGGCAGAAAACGACGAGGAACGCGACGTCGCCTGGCGTTCGAAGATCGGACCTCCCGGAGCGCCGCCACGTGACCGTTCTCCCGGAAAAGGGCGAAGCGACGCTAGAAGGGCGGTTCGAACGCGCCTCGGACGGCGACCGTCGAGCGGGAGTTATAACTACGTTATAACTCCGACTCGAAAATTCGCTCGGAATCGTCGTGGGACGCGCCGTTCGGCCGCCGCGGCGCCTCGAAGTTTGCCGGCGCTCCGCGCCGGAGGCGACGTATCTCTCGCACTTCATCGAAAATTGCTCGAAAACGCGAACTCGGAAATTCTTTAAACTTTCTCGCTCGCCGGAGGACCACCCCGGGTACCCGACCGACGAGGCCCGCGCCCCGGGAAAACGCGAAATTTTGAGACGCGAATTTCTAAAAATTTCGCCGACTTTTTTTTTCGAAATTTTTTTCCTCCGAAATCCGAAGAGATACGGTCCGGGCGTTTCGACGAGAGGACGGCCGCCTCTTCCACCTTCGCGAGGACGCCGGTGTCGACCCCGTCGTGCGATAAATAAGGGAACGGCGAATTTTTTAAATCGGGGCCGTCGGACGGGGGTTTTCTTCGCGATGTCCGTTCGTAACGCATAGCGATTTCGTCGGACTCGATCTCTATAAAAAGGCGGGTACAGACGAGCCGCTTCCGCGCGACGAAGTTTTCGGCGGCGTTCGCGAAATGAACGCGTAGCGTCGCGCAACGAATTAAAGGAGACCCCGCGACGAGAGTTCGACGGTCGCGACGGCGCCGTCTCGGAATCCGAGATGGCGGCGCCGCGATCGAAAATCGCCGCGCGAGAGATGAACACGTCGAGTCGCACATCGAATTAAAGGTCTCGGCGGCGCGAACTCGAATTTCTTAGCGACGCCGTCTCGGAATTCAAGATGGCGACGCCGCGATCGAAAATCGCCGCGCGAGAGATGAACACGTCGAGTCGTACATCGAATTAAAGGTCTCGGCGGCGAGAACTCGAATTTCTTAGCGACGCCGTCTCTGAATCGAAGATGGCGACGACGCGATCGAAAATCGCCGCGCGAGGGGTAAACACGTCAAGTCGCACATCAAATGAAAGGTCTCGACGGCGGCGGCGCGAGCTCGAACGTTTTAGCGACGCCGTCTCGGAATCAGAGATGGCGACGCCGCGATCGAAAATCGCCGCGCGAGAGATAAACACGTCAACTCGCACATTCAAATGAAAGGTCTCGGCGGCGCGAACTCGATTGTCATATCGACGCCATCTTGGTTTCAAAGATGACCGACTTCTACAATGGAAAGCGTTTCGCGTATCAATCAAATGAAACGTAACGGCAGGGCGAGCCCGACTGACTTTAGAATTAGATTGCGACGCTGACATTTTTGAGGAAATTTTGTATAATAGGTCTTTCTTCGTAATAGGTACCGAATGAAAAAAATATTTCAATTTGAACGCTGTCCTTTGAAGTGCAGGCTCTGCAAAGTAATTTCCAAATCCCTAATAAAATTTTCCCCCGACAATAAGTTTAGGACCGTTACAAAAATTAAATCGTCTTAAACAAATTCAAGATCGAAATAAGGACAATATGCGACGATGAACGTTAAAATTACGTACGGGCTGCTCCCGAGTCCGCCCCTGTACTCTTTAAATAAATAAATAAATAAAAATGAGGCAAACTTGCGAGACGTGAAAGCTAATGTTGAAGAAATAATATTTCCCTTATTAGGGCGCATAAATATGATTTTGTTTTATTTTTTATTTTTTTCCATTTTTTGGTTATCGTTTCAAACCGAGAAAAATATGTCGCTTCGCCTACGTCTGTTGTTAGTAAATGTGTCATATATTTCGCACGATGTAGCGTAAATTGTTGGAATGAATTTCTGCTAACGACAGTTGCAGATATTTCTATACTATTATTATTATTATACACGAGATACATTATATGCGTTCGGCAAAAAATTGTTTAAAAAAAGCTTAGAATTAGTGAGGAAGTGGAAAAAATCTAAAACAAAATATTTCGTTTCGTTCATAAATAGATAATCATAATTTCAATAGGCTCAATAATTTAAATTTTATTAACGCAACTATGAAATTTATTAACGTAAAATACTTCAGTTAGATTTTTAATGTTTAATTTAGACTAGACAATTTTCATAATTCTCATTCTTACATAAAATATGCGCAGCTTACAATTTTTTTTTCTCTTTAAGATTATTGGCTGCGTATTTTTTAGAGGCTGACAATCCTGTGCAGAAACATTTCGTTTACTTTTAACCTGTCAAAAAGTACGAAACGTAAATAATTTTCTTGCATATTATTTAAAATAATTAAGAGAAAACACGTAAAAATTAAAATAAATGCGGAAAAATCTTTCGTTTTTATGTTTCACGAAAATAAGATCTAATTAGAAAGGGTGTTCGATTTATTTTAATCATGACGGAGGATGATGTGATTAAAAGAGCTGCTTTCGTTTATACCTGTGATTACTAATCATGTAATCGTGATCACAATTCTGCGTGTTCGTTCTCTGTGATTACTTTCTCCCCCACCTCCGATTAAGCGATCATGATTACAATTTGGATAATCACAAGTTATGTGTGATTTTGTATGATTAGATCACATAAACGTAACCTAGAAACATTATCGGTTTCATGTGTTTTGATCAATATTGGTTGATCATATGATTCTGTTCACCTAATCATTGATTCTATGATTGGTTTGAACGAAAGCAGCTAAGATAAACGAAGTCTGCCGTGACAAAGAAAACTACTTCGTGAATATTTTTCGCATATCGAAAAATTTAAATGTCATTTCGACTTCCTAACGACAACGGTTCGCGCACTTTTAATTAATGATTTTTCAAGGGCTTAAAATTCGTAAAATTCCGCTAAAATTTTTCAACGCAACTGAATCCGTTGTCATGACAACGAACGATTCGACCTGGACTTTCAATTTTTGATTGTGTTAACACGGTGTACTATTTTTCTCGAATATTACTTATTGGAAAAACACGATACAATTTACGAAATATGCATCCCGCGAAGACCGTGAACCAAGGCGAAGCCGCGGCGAGCCAGCAAACAAGTTCGACGAAGACACTTTGCCGCCGTGGTGCGTACATTTTTTCGACTACCACTTACTCGGCCATTTATTTTGAAGTGTTCAAAACTTGCAGATTTACATCTATGTTTATAATTTCGTAAATTTTTGAAATATGTATTTCATTTACTTTATAAATACGTTATAGACGACGCTAGCATTTCGATGACACCAAAAGCTGTGACGCGAGCGCAGAAATGTTGTAACTTTTTGAGTTGATTTGAAAGAAATTAATTTGACATTTAATTGAATTAGGCCACGATGCAGGCAACGCTTTTTATAAATTTCCTAAAAGCATTTAAAAATCAGACTAATTGATCCAAGATAAAAGGATTTCAACAGCATTACCGAAAAATAATCAAATGTAAATATTTATTGGTCATCATTTATAAATAAACAGTAATATTAATTAAAATTGATTAATGTCACTTCAGAATATAGGTTGATGTAAAATTCGAATATGGTAATCGAAAAAAAAAAAAAACTATTAACGATGACAATAATAAAAATGAGAAAAAATTACTCAAGCGATTACTATTTCGAGGGACGAGGACGGTAAAGGTCAAAGGTCGAGGTCGAGCAAAAAATCGGAAAAAATGGGGAAACAATTTTTCAAAATTTCAGTTTCGTGGTAAGAGGTTGGAAAAGGTCATAGGTTGAGGACGACGGAAAATTTTGAGATGTGAATTTTTGAAGAGGTCGCATTTTTTCGATCGCAAATATCGAAAAGACGAATTTCTTAAATCGAAAAGCACTTCGGGGGCATCGGACGTTGATTTCGATACGGAGATGCCTATCGCATAGCGAGATTTGTCGTCAAAAGGGTGGGAACTGACGAGCGGCGTGACGTTCGAACGTACGTACGATAACAATTAATTATTGTTTAATGTGCATCACGTTATTAACGAATGTGTCGCCGCTGGCGAGTAGTTTTTTCTTTTTGTTTAGCAAATCAATATCGTTTTCGTTCGAAAATGCGTGATGTAAATTGTTCGTTCGATTAAATATGATTTTGTTTTATTTGTTTATTTAATTACTTTTTTCGGTTATTGTTTCAAATCGAGAAAAAGATGTTGCTTCGTCAGTTGTTAGTTACTGAATGTGTCACATTATGTAACGTAAATTGTTGGAATGAATTTCTGCTAACGACAGTTGCAGATATTTCTATACTGTTATTATCAGCGTTAGGTGGATGAGATTCCGCTTGCAACAGTCCGCCTGGGTCGCCGCTTATACTGTGCATCTTTATGTATGATCATTGCGCTGGCTCATTTCTCCATAAGCGTGGGACGAAATTTTAATTTCATCGCGTAAGAAATTGTTAAATTTAAAGAAAATTTCGTATTTTCGAATTAAAAATTAAATAAATTAAATTAAACACTAAACGTTCTTTGCTACTGCAAATTATGCATGCGATTATTTGCTATTCCCGTATCGAGTGCACTTAGATGTGACGCTCTTGCCAGCGCGAGCGGAATCCGATCCACCTAACCGTGGTTATTATTATTATACATGAGATACATTATATGCGTTCAGTAAAAAATTGTTTAAAAAAAGCTTACAATTTTTTCCGTTTTAAAGATTATTAACTGCGCGTTTTTTAGAGGCAGACAATCCTGTGCAGAAACATTTCGTTTACTTTTAACTTTAAATAATTACGAAAAAACGTAGAAATTTAAAAAAAATGCGGAAAAGTCTTTCGTTTTTATGTTTCAGGAAAATAAGATCTAATTAGAAAGGGTGTTCGAGTTATTTTAATTATGACGGAGGATAGTTTTCGCGGGCCGGAATTATGAACGTCGAATTTAAAAGATGAACGCCATTAATTAAATTATCGTCTGCGAGAATTTTTCTTTTTGTTTAGCGCTCGACGTAAATAATCGTCGGTTCGAATAAATAATTTCGTTTTATTTATTTATTTATTTACTTTCGTCGGTTACCGGTCTGAACAGAGAAAAAGCGTATCACCGCGTATGTTTTTCGTCCGACGTACGTCGCGTACTCTCCTCTGCCGAAATTTGTCGTTAATTGTTTATCGTTATTTGTTATTATCGTATTAAATCCGGAAAAGGATGGGCACGGCGTGTGGCACGTCGAAATAAACGTCTCGAGGAGCGGAATAAATGCCGACACTATTTGTTGTCGATTGTTTATCGTTATTTGTTATTATCGTTTTAAATCTAAAAATAAAGATGGGCACGGCGTGTCGCACGTCGTAAGAAACGTCTCGAGGAGCGGAAGCGAACGAAAAATAAGTGATTCTCAAAAATTCGAACGAACTTAGAAAAAATTGCAAAAAAAAGATTAATCCAACC
The DNA here is from genome assembly GCA_033060865.1 of Dorcus hopei. NCBI lineage: Eukaryota > Metazoa > Arthropoda > Insecta > Coleoptera > Lucanidae > Dorcus > Dorcus hopei. The sequence goes on from JAUPFK010000013.1 coordinate 6,812,377, forward strand.
CAAGTCGACTTGACGCGAATGAACCTAACTGTAATCGACACTATCCAACCCAAGATGGATAAAAAAAAAAAAAAATGGAACGGGGGAGGACATTTTTAAAAGAATTTGAAATTACACGGCGGATCGTCTTAAAGGTCAATGTCACCGTCAAAAAAATATAGGGAAAAGAGGGGGGGGGGTTCAAAAAAATTTTGAATTTAGACGGCGGATCGTCTTAAAGGTCAACGTCACGACCAAAAATATGGGGAAACGGGGGGGGGGCAAAAAAATTTTGAATTTCGATAATGAATCGTCGCAAAGGTCAAGGGTCAAGGTCACGACCGAAAATTGGGGAAAAGTGGGGGGATTTTTTAAAATTTTCTGATTTCGAGAAAGAAACTTCGTTAACGTCGAGGGATAAGAGTGGGGGGGATGTTCAAAAAATTTGAAATTAGACGGCGGATCGTCTCAAAGGTCGAAGGTCAAGGTCACGACTACAATTTTGGGGAAAGGGGGGGGGATTTTTCAAAAATTTATACGGCGGAGAATCTTAAAGGTCAAAAATCAAGGTCGCGACCGAAAGTATGGGCAAAAGGGGGCAAAAATTTTCAAAATCTTTTTAATTTTTCAAAAAACTTCGAATTTATACGGCGGGTCGTCTTAAATGTCAAAGGTCAAGGTCACGACCGAAAATTTGGTGAAAAAGGTGGGAACTTTTTCAAAAAATTTTGAATTTAAGACGGCGGAAAGTCTTAAAGGTCAAGGGTCGAGGTCGCGACCAAAAATATGGGCAAAGGGGGGAGGGAAATTTTCAAAAAATTTCGAATTTGTCAAAAAATTTTGAATTCATACACCGGATCGTCTTAAAGGTCAAAGGTCAAGGTCACGGCCGAAAATTTGGAAGAAATAGGGAAATTTTTTTTAAAAACGTCGATTTTCGACAACCAGGCGTGCCAAAGGTCTCAGGTCAAGGTCACGAGCGCGAATGTGAGAACAATATGAAAGAATTTCTGATTCAACCCGAGCAAGGAATTAAGGTAGAAAAAAATTAAAATATTTTTTTTAACACAAGTTAAAGGTCAAGGTCAAGCGGAAGTTCAAGGTTAACCCATCCCAAACGAACCCAACCCGAGCGAACCCAACCCGAGCGAACCCAACGTGGTCGACCAGAGCGAGGAGTTGCGATCGAAAAAATTCAAAATTAAAAAAAAAATCGATAAAGGTCAAGGTCAAACGGAAGTTCAAGGTCAACATAACCGAAGTGAACCCAATCCGAGCGAACCCAACCCAAATGAACCCAACCCAAATGAACCCAACCCAAACAAACCCAACCAGAGCGAACCCAACTGTCGACAATCCGAGCGAGGAATTGCGATCGAAGAAATTCAAAATAAAAAAACATTGGATAAGTCGAAGGTCAAGGTCAAACGGAAGTTCAAGGTCAACTCAACCCAAGCGAACCCAACTGTAGTCGACCCGAGCGAGGAAACGCGATCGAAAAAATTCAAAATAAAAAAAAGTTCGATAAGTTAAAGGTCAAGGTCAAACGGAAGTTCAAGGTCAACCCAACCCGAGCGAACCCAACTGTAGACGACAAAAGCAACGAATTGAGATCGAAAGAGAATTTTTTTTCAACTTAGACGATTGACTTCGGGGTCAAGGTCGAAGGGACCCGAGAGAAAATTCAATTTCCTAGCTGCCGCGAGCCCCCAACGGCGAGCGGCCCTTAATGCGCGAAGCGCTTTCTTCGATTTTTTTTCTCTGTGGTGGGTGTTCTCTGTGGGGGGAGTTCAATGGACAAGTGGTCCGGGCCGACAGGCCCGGAGCACTTGTTAAACTAAAAGAAAGTCGCAAGCTCGAAACCCGCTTTTTCGACGATCGCGCCCGCGGCGGACGGAATTTCGAAAAAGCACCGCGGCAGTCCGACGCCGAATTTCGATCGTCGACTTTCCTGCGTCTCGGATCTTTCGATTTCGCCCCCCCGTCGGAACGCCCCCCGAATCGCGCCCGATTTCGCGGTTTTTTCGCGTTTTTTCGACGTCGCGGCCGACGGAAATTTTTCCGCGAAAATCCGCAGATACGTCTTCCGCGACGATCCTCCGGACGATTTTAGGCGGCGGTCGCGAAGCGAACGCCCGTCGCCGAGGGGGGCCGGGGGGCGAAACGTCGGCCGACGTCGCGACGTAAAGCACTTTTCGGGAATTTTTTTCGACCCTCGGACGCGATCGAATCGAGACGGGCCTTTCGGCATCGTAGGGCGAAAAATACCGAAAACCGAATCCGGAGTCCGTCTCGCGAACGGACGCCGGGGGAAAGATTTCGTACGGCGGTTTCCGCGGGACGCCCTCTCCGGGCTTCGAAAATTCCACGCCCCTCATTTACCGACCGAATCGGACGGAACTCGGAACGTGGACGTCATACCGGCGGCGGTTTCTACCTTCGGACGCTGGGCCCCGGTCCGGTCCTGAATTTTAACGGGAGCCCGAAAAGCGACGTTTTCGCGGATCGGCGAGAATCGCTCGAAAACGTGATCTCGAAATTTCTTTAAACTCCCCGCAGGCCGGAAGACCCTCCCGCGCGGCCGACCTGCGGGCCCGTACCGCGCGAAAACGCGTTTTTTGAGATACGATTTTTGAAAATTACGAAATTCGTAAGCTTTTTTCGGGAATTTTTTACGATACTTGGGAGTGCCCGAATCGAACGGAGCTGCGCGTCATCGTAGGGCAGAAAACGACGAGGAACGCGACGTCGCCTGGCGTTCGAAGATCGGACCTCCCGGAGCGCCGCCACGTGACCGTTCTCCCGGAATAGGGCGAAGCGACGCTAGAAGGGCGGTTCGAACGCGCCTCGGACGGCGACCGTCGAGCGGGAGTTATAACATAGTTATAACTCCGACTCGAAAATTCGCTCGGAATCGTCCCGGGACGCGCCGTTCGGCCGCCGCGGCGCCTCGAAGTTTGCCGGCGCTCCGCGCCGGAGGCGACGTATCTCTCGCACTTCGTCGAAAATTGCTCGAAAACGCGAACTCGGAAATTCTTTAAACTTTCTCGCTCGCCGGAGGACCACCCCGGGTACCCGACCGACGAGGCCCGCGCCCCGGGAAAACGCGAAATTTTGAGACGCGAATTTCTAAAAATTTCGCCGACTTTTTTTTTCGAAATTTTTTTCCTCCGAAATCCGAAGAGATACGGTCCGGGCGTTTCGACGAGAGGACGGCCGCCTCTTCCGCCTTCGCGAGGACGCCGGTGTCGACCCCGTCGTGCGATAAATAAGGGAACGGCGAATTTTTTAAATCGGGGCCGTCGGACGGGAGTTTTCTTCGCGAGATCCGTTCGTAACGCATAGCGATTTCGTCGGACTCGATTTCTATAAAAAGGCGGGTACAGACGAGCCGCTTCCGCGCGACGAAGTTTTCGGCGGCGTTCGCGAAATGAACGCGTCGCGTCGCGCGACGTATTGAAGGAGACCCCGCGACGAGAGATCGACGGTCGCGACGGCGCCGTCTCGGAATCCGAGATGGCGACGCCGCGATCGAAAATCGCCGCGCGAGAGATGAACACGTCGAGTCGCACATCGAATTAAAGGTCTCGGCGGCGCGAGCTCGAACGTTTTAGAGACGCCGTCTCGGAATCGGAGATGGCGACGCCGCGATCGAAAATCGCCGCGCGAGAGATAAACACCTCATGTCGGGTATCGAATGAAAGGTTTCGACTGGGCGAACTCGAATGTCTTAGCGACGCCGTCTCGAAACTGAAGATGGCGACGCCGCGATCGAAAACCGCCGCGCGAGAGATAAACACGTCATGTCGGGTATCAAATGAAAGGTCTCGACGGGGCGAACTCGAATGTCTTAGCGACGCCGTCTCGAAACTGAAGATGGCGACGCCGCGATCGAAAACCGCCGCGCGAGAGATAAACACGTCATGTCGGGTATCAAATGAAAGGTCTCGACGGGACGAACTCGACTGTCATGTCGACGCCATCTTGGAATCAAAGATGGCGGCAGGGCAAACCCTTTCGTGTCGCATGTCAAATTAAACGTCCCGACGAGACGACGTCGATAACGTTAGATCACCATCTTGGAATCAAAGACGGCTGCTTTGTGATCGAAAACCGACGATTAGAAGATGAACACTTCGTGTCGTATATCAAATGAAAGGCCTCGACGCGACGGGCCGAACTCGACCGTCATATCGACGGCATCTTGGTTTCAAAGATGACCGACTTCTACGATGGAAAGCGTTTCGCGTATCAATCGAATGAAACGTAACGGCAGGGCGAGCCCGACTGACTTTAGAATTAGATTGCGACGCTCACATTTTTAAGGAAATTTTGTATAATAGGTCTTTCTTCGTAATAGGTACCGAATGAAAAAAATATTTCAATTTGAACGCTGTCCTTTGAAGTGCAGGCTCTGCAAAGTAATTTCCAAATCTCTAATAAAACTTTTCCCCGACAATAAGTTTAGGACCGTTACAAAAATTAAATCGTCTTAAACAAATTCAAGATCGAAATAGGACAATAGGACGTCGTTATATGCGACGATGAACGTTAAAATTACGTACGGGCTGCTCCCGAGTCCACCCCTGTACTCTTTAAATAAATAAATAAAAATGAGGCAAACTTGCGAGACGTGAAAGCTAATGTTGAAGAAATAATATTTCCCTTATTAGGGCGCATAAATATGATTTTGTTTTATTTTTTTATTTATTTCCATTTTTTGGTTATCGTTTCAAACCGAGAAAATATGTCGCTTCGCCTACGTCTGTTGTTAGTAAACGTGTCACATATTTTTTCGCACGATGTACACAGTAAAACATTAGTGAAAAATTTAAACACCAAAACCGGTGTGTTTAAGTCCAATCAGTTTAGAGTTAAATATTTACTAGGTCCAATTTATGAAATCGTAGAGTTCGTTTTAATAACCGTAGTGTACAATACTCTCTGTTAGAGAACTTATAGATAAATTAGTTATCTCTATTGGTAAATCTTTCATAGAGATTTATAAGAATTTAATACTTTGTAGTGAATATTTAGAGTAATTTTGTAAATAGATTATTTTTTCTAGGACAAATAGAATAGTTTTGAAGGCAGAGAGAAATTAGAGAAAATAATTTTTATATTTTATAGTAGTGTAAAAAATAGTGTTTGCTGTACTCTAGAAATTTCATCTAAAATTTTTACCAGGTACACATTTTACACGACTCATATTTTTTGCTGTGTAGCGTAAATTGTTGGAATGAATTTCTGCTAACGACAGTTGCAGATATTTCTATCCTATTATTATTATTATACATGAGATACATTATATGCGTTCGGTAAAAATTGTTTAAAAAAAGCTTAGAATTAGTGAGGAAGTGGAAAAAATCTAAAACAAAATATTTCGTTTCGTTCATAAATAGATAATCACAATTTCAATAGGCTCAATAATTTAAATTTTATTAACGCAACTATGAAATTTATTAATGTAAAATACTTCAGTTAGATTTTTAATGTTTAATTTAGACTAGACAATTTACATTCTTATATAAAATATGCGCAGCTTACAATTTTTTTTTTCTTTTTAAGATTATTGACTGCGTATTCTTTAGAGGCTGACAATCCTGTGCAGAAACATTTCGTTTACTTTTAACCTGTCAAAAAGTACGAAACGTAAATAATTTTCTTGCATATTATTTAAAATAATTAAGAGAAAACACGTAGAAATTAAAATAAATGCGGAAAAATCTTTCGTTTTTATGTTTCACGAAAATAAGATCTAATTAGAAAGGGTGTTCGATTTATTTTAATCATGACGGAGGATGATGTGATTAAAAGACAAACGAAGTCTGCCGTGACAAAGAAAACTACTTCGGGAATATTTTTCGCATATCGAAAAATTTAAATGTCATTACGACTTCCTAACGACAACTGTTCGCGCACTTTTAATTTATGATTTTTGAAGGGCTTAAAATTCGTAAAATTCCGCTAAAATTTTTCAACGCAACTGAATCCATTGTCATGACAACGAACGATTCGACCTGGACTTTCAATTTTTGATTGTGTTAACACGGTTTACTATTTTTCTCGAATATTACTTATTGGAAAAAATCGATATAATTTACGAAATATGCATCCCGCGAAGACCGCGAGCCAAGGCGAAGCCGCGGCGAGCCAGCAAACAAGTTCGACGAAGACACTTTGCCGCCGTGGTGCGTACATTTTTTCGACTACCACTTATTCGGCCATTTATTTTGAAGTGTTCAAAACTTGCAGATTTATATCTACGTTTATAATTTCGTAAATTTTTGAAATATGTATTTCATTTACCTTATAAATACGTTATAGACGACGCTAGCATTTCGATGACACCAAAAGCTGTGACGCGAGCGCAGAAATGTTGTAACTTTTTGAGTTGATTTGAAAGAAATTAATTTGACATTTAATTGAATTAGGCCCCGATGCAGGCAGCGCTTTTTATAAATTTCCTAAAAGCAATTAAAAATCATACTAATTGATCCAAGATAAAAGGATTTCAACAGCATTACCGAAAAATAATCAAATGTAAATAATTATTGGTCATCATTTATAAATAAACAGTAATATTAATTAAAATCGATTAATGTCACTTCAGAATATAGGTTGATGTAAAATTCGAATATGGTAATCGAAAAAAAAAACTATTAACGATAACAATAATAAAAATGAGAAAAAATTACCCAAGCGATTACTATTTCGAGGGACGAGGACGGTAAAGGTCAAAGGTCGAGGTCGAGCAAAAAATCGGAAAAATGGAAACAATCTTTCAAAATTTCAGTTTCGTGGTAAGAGGTCGGAAAAGGTCATAGGTTGAGGACGACGGAAAATTTTGAGATGTGAATTTTTGAAGAGGTCGCATTTTTTCGATCGCAAATATCGAAACGACGAATTTCTTAAATCGAAAAGCACTTCGGGGGCATCGGACGGTGATTTCGATAGGGAGATGCCTATCGCATAGCGAAATTTGTCGCACTTAGATTCGACAAAAGGGTGGGAACTGACGAGCGGCGTGACGTTCGAACGTACGTACGATAACAATTAATTATTGTTTATAATGTGCATCACGTTATTAACGAATGTGTCGCCGCTGGCGAGTAGTTTTTTCTTTTTGTTTAGCAAATCAATATCGTTTTCGTTCGAAAATGTGTGATGTAAATTGTTCGTTCGATTAAATATGATTTTGTTTTATTTGTTTATTTAATTACTTTTTTCGGTTATTGTTTCAAATCGAGAAAATGATGTGAACGAAACAATTCGCGCACGCACTCTAAAAGAAGTTGACAATTTGTGAACGTTCGGAGCGAGTTCCGATGTGACTCGCGAACGTTTCCCATCCCGAGTCCTTGAGTGATTGAGTGATAATATACGGCACGGCAGTGAACCCGGGCTCTGGGGATGCACGTGGGTTTTCTAACCTATAATGGCTGACGGCCGTCGAAAGCTGGAGCGCGGGATTTTCGAAAACGAAGGATCGCGCGGCCGGGCCGGCCGAGAATCTTTTCGTTCGTTTAACGGGCGGGGCGCCGTAAATAATCGTCGCGTCGCGTCGGTTCGAAGAGAATTTTTCTTTTTGTTTAGCGCTCGATGTAAATAATCGTCGGTTCGAATAAATAATTTTGTTTTATTTATTTATTTATTTGTTCACTTTCTTCGGTTATCGTTCTGAATCTAGAAAAAGCGTATCGCCGCTTAGTTTTTTCGTCCGACGTACGTCGAGTGCTTTCCTCTGTCGAAATTTGTTGTTAATTAATTATTATCGATGAGCGACTATTTGTTATTAATTTGTTTTAAATCCATAAAAAGATGGGCACGTCGAAACGAGCGTCTCGAGGAGCGTAATCGAACGAGAGATAAATAATTCGAAAAAATTTGAACAAAGTAAATAAATACCGACACTATTTGTTGTCGATTGTTTATCGTTATTTGTTATTATCGTTTTAAGTCTAAATAAAGATGGGCACGGCGTGTCGCACGTCGTAAGAAACGTTTCGAGGAGCGGAAACGAACGGAAAGTAAATAATTCGAGAAAATTTGAACGAACTTAGAAAAAATTGCAAAAAAAAGATTAATCCAACCCCAGTCGACTTGACGCGAACGAACCCAACTGTAATCGACACCACAAAACCCAAGATGGATTTAAAAAAAATTGGCAAGAAATGGGAGGGGAGGGATTTTAAAAATTCGGATTAACGTCGAGGGAGAGGGGGCCCATTTCCAAAAAAATTTGAATTTACGCGGCCGATCGTCTTAAAGGTCAACGTCACCACCAAAAATATAGGGAAAAGAGGGGGGGGATTTTCAAAAAAATTTCAAGTTTAGACGGCGGATCGTCTTAAAGGTCAACGTCACGATCAAAAATATGGGGAAACGGGGGGGGGGGCAAAAAAATTTTGAATTTCGATAACGAATCGTTGCAAAGGTCAAGGGTCAAGGTCACGACCGAAAATTGGTGAAGAGTGGGGGGGGGGTTAAATTTTCGGATTTCGAGAAAGAAACTTCGTTAACGTCGAGGGATAAGGGAGGGGGGGGATATTAAAAAAATTTGAAATTAGGCGGCGGATCGTCTCAAAGGGCGCAGGTCAAGGTCACGACTACGAATTTGTGGAAGGGGGGGATTTTTCAAAAATTTTTGAATTTAGACGGCGGAGAGTCTTAAAGGTCAAGGTCGCGACCGAAAATAAGGGCAAGAGGGGGGGGCGATTTTCAAATTTTTTTAAATTTTTCAAAAAAATTTGAATTTATGCGGCGGTTCGTCTTAAATGTCAAAAGTCAAGGTCACGACCGAAAATTTGGTGAAAAAGGGGAGATTTTTCAAAAATTTTTGAATTTAAACGGCCGAGAGTCTTAAAGGTCGAAGGTCAAGGTCACGACCGAAAATTTTGGGGAAGGGGGGAAATTTCCAAAAAATTTCGAATTTCCACGCCGTATCGTCTTAAAGGTGAAAGGTCAAGGTCGCGACAGAAAATTCGGGCACGCGGGGGGCCCCATTTTTCAAAAAATTTAGAATCTAAACAACGGATCGTCTTTAAGATCAAGGTTCAAGGTCGCTACCAATAGTTCGAGAGAAATCGGGTAAAATTTTTTATTTTCGACAGCGAATCGACTTAAAGGTCAAAGGTCACGGCCGAAAATTTGGAAGCAATAGGGATTTTTTTTCAAAACGTCGATTTTCGACAACCGGGCGTGCCAATGGTCTTAGGTCAAGGTCGCGAGCGCGAATGTGAGAACAATATGAAAGAATTTCTTATTCAACCCGAGAAACGAATTGATATCGAAAATAATTGAAATAAAGGTCAAGGTCAAACGGAAGTTCAAGGTCAACCCAACCCAAGCGAACCCAACCCGAGCGAACCCAACCCGAGCGAACCCAACCCGAGCGAACCCAACCCGAGCGAACCCAACCCGAGCGAACCCAACCCGAGCGAACCCAACCAGAACGAACCCAACTCAAGCGAACCCAACAGCGAACCCAACTGTCGCCAACCCGAGCGAGGAATTGCTATCGAAGAAATTAAAAATAAAAAAACATTCGATAAGTCAAAGGTCAAGGTCAAACGGAAGTTCAAGGTCAACCCAACCCGAGAGAACCCAACCCGAGCAAACCCAACTGTAATCGACCCGAGCGAGGAATGGAGATCGAAAACATTAAATTAAAAAAATTCGATAAGTTAAAGGTCGAGGTCGAACGAAAGGTCAAGGTCAACCCAACCCGAGCGAACCCAACTGTAGACGACAAAAGCAACGAATTGAGATCGAAAAAGAATTTTTTTTCAACTTAAACGATTGACTTCGGGGTCAAGGTCGAAGGAACCCGAGAGAAAATTCAATTTCCTAGCTGCCGCGAGCCCCAAACGGCGAGCGGCCTTTAATGCGCGAAGCGCTTTCTTCGAATTTTTTTCTCTGTGGTGGGTGTTCTCTGTGGGGGGAGTTCAATGGACAAGTGGTCCGGGCCGACAGGCCCGGAGCACTTGTTAAACTAAAAGAAAGTCGCAAGCTCGAAACCCGCTTTTTCGACGATCGCGCCCGCGGCGGACGGAATTTCGAAAAAGCACCGCGGCAGTCCGACGCCGAATTTCGATCGTCGACTTTCCTGCGTCTCGGATCTTTCGATTTCGCCCCCCCGTCGGAACGCCCCCCGAATCGCGCCCGATTTCGCCGTTTTTTCGCGTTTTTTCGACGTCGCGGCCGACGGAAATTTTTCCGCGAAAATCCGCAGAAACGTCTTCCGCGACGATCCTCCGGACGATTTTAGGCGGCGGTCGCGAAGCGAACGCCCGTCGCCGAGGGGGGCCGGGGGGCGAAACGTCGGCCGACGTCGCGACGTAAAGCACTTTTCGGGAATTTTTTTCGACCCTCGGACGCGATCGAATCGAGACGGGCCTTTCGGCATCATAGGGCGAAAAATACCGAAAAAACCGAATCCGGAGTCCGTCTCGCGAACGGACGCCGGGGGGGTGAGATTTCGTACGGCGGTTTCCGCGGGACGCCCTCTCCGGGGCTTCGAAAAATTCCACGCCCCTCATTTGCCGACCGAATCGGACGGAACTCGGAACGTGGACGTCGTACCGGCGGCGGTTTCTACCTTCGGACGCCGGGCCCCCGGTCCGGTCCTGAATTTTAACGGGAGCCCGAAAAGCGACGTTTTCGCGGATCGGCGAGAATCGCTCGAAAACGTGATCTCGAAATTTCTTTAAACTCCCCCGCAGGCCGGAAGACCCTCCCGCGCGGCCGACCTGCGGGGCCCGTACCGCGCGAAAACGCGTTTTTTTGAGATACGATTTTTTGAAAATTACGAAATTCGTAAGCTTTTTTTCGGGAATTTTTTACGATACTTGGGAGTGCCCGAATCGAACGGAGCTGCGCGTCATCGTAGGGCAGAAAACGTCGAGGAACGCGACGTCGCCTGGCGTTCGAAGATCGGACCTCCCGGAGCGCCGCCACGTGACCGTTCTCCCGGAAAAGGGCGAAGCGACGCTAGAAGGGCGGTTCGAACGCGCCTCGGACGGCGACCGTCGAGCGGGAGTTCCGACTCCAAAATTCGCTCGGAATCGTCGTGGGACGCGCCGTTCGGCCGCCGCGGCGCCTCGAAGTTTGCCGGCGCTCCGCGCCGGAGGCGACGTGTCTCTCGCACTTCGTCGAAAATTGCTCGAAAACGCGAACTCGGAAATTCTTTAAACTTTCTCGCTCGCCGGAGGACCACCCCGGGTACCCGACCGACGAGGCCCGCGCCCCGGGAAAACGCGAAATTTTGAGACGCGAATTTCTAAAAATTTCGCCGACTTTTTTTTTTCGAAATTTTTTTCCTCCGAAATCCGAAGAGATACGGTCCGGGCGTTTCGACGAGAGGACGGCCGCCTCTTCCGCCTTCGCGAGGACGCCGGTGTCGACCCCGTCGTGCGATAAATAAGGGAACGGCGAATTTTTTAAATCGGGGCCGTCGGACGGGGGGTTTTCTTCGCGAGATTCGTTCGTAACGCATAGAGAATTCGTCGGACTCGATTTCTATAAAAAGCCGGGTACAAACGAGCCGCTTCCATGCGACGAAGTTTTCCGCGGCTTGCGCAGAAATGAACGCGTAGCGTCGCGCGACGAGTTAAAGGAAACCCCGCGACGAGAGTTCGACGGTCGCGACGGCGCCGTCTCGGAATCCAAGATCGAAAATCGCCGCGCGAGAGATAAACACGTCAAGTCGCACATCAAATTAAAGGTCTAGACGGCGCGAACTCGAATGTCTTAGAGACGCCGTCTCGAAACTGAAGATGGCGACGCCGCGATCGAAAACCGCCGCGCGAGAGATAAACACGTCATGTCGGGTATCAAATGAAAGGTCTCGACGGGGCGAACTCGAATGTCTTAGCGATGCCGTCTCGAAACTGAAGATGGCGACGCCGCGATCGAAATCCGCCGCGCGAGAGATAAACACGTCATGTCGGATATCAAATGAAAGGTCTCGACGGGACGAACTCGACTGTCATGTCGACGCCATCTTGGAATCAAAGATGGCGGCAGGGCAAACCCTTTCGTGTCGCATGTCAAATTAAACGTCCCGACGAGACGACGTCGATAACGTTAGATCACCATCTTGGAATCAAAGACGGCTGCTTTGTGATCGAAAACCGACGATTAGAAGATGAACACTTCGTGTCGTATATCAAATGAAAGGCCTCGACGCGACGGGCCGAACTCGACCGTCATATCGACGGCATCTTGGTTTCAAAGATGACCGACTTCTACGATGGAAAGCGTTTCGCGTATCAATCGAATGAAACGTAACGGCAGGGCGAGCCCGACTGACTTTAGAATTAGATTGCGACGCTCACATTTTTAAGGAAATTTTGTATAATAGGTCTTTCTTCGTAATAGGTACCGAATGAAAAAAATATTTCAATTTGAACGCTGTCCTTTGAAGTGCAGGCTCTGCAAAGTAATTTCCAAATCCCTAATAAAATTTTCCCCCGACAATAAGTTTAGGACCGTTACAAAAATTAAATCGTCTTAAACAAATTCAAGATCGAAATAGGACAATAGGACGTCGTTATATGCGACGATGAACGTTAAAATTACGTACGGGCTGCTCCCGAGTCCACCCCTGTACTCTTTAAATAAATAAATAAAAATGAGGCAAACTTGCGAGACGTGAAAGCTAATGTTGAAGAAATAATATTTCCCTTATTAGGGCGCATAAATATGATTTTGTTTTATTTTTTTATTTATTTCCATTTTTTGGTTATCGTTTCAAACCGAGAAAATATGCCGCTTCGCCTACGTCTGTTGTTAGTAAACGTGTCACATATTTTTTCGCACGATATTAACGTAAATTGTTGGAATGAATTTCTGCTAACGACAGTTGCAGATATTTCTATACTATTATTATTATTATACACGAGATACATTATATGCGTTCAGTAAAAAATTGTTTAAAAAAAGCTTAGAATTAGGAAGGAAGTGGAAAAAATCTAAAACAAAATATTTCGTTTCGTTCATAAATAGATAATCACAATTTCAATAGGCTCAATAATTTAAATTTTATTAACGCAACTATGAAATTTATTAATGTAAAATACTTCAGTTAGATTTTTAATGTTTAATTTAGACTAGACAATTTACATTCTTATATAAAATATGCGCAGCTTACAATTTTTTTTTTCTTTTTAAGATTATTGACTGCGTATTCTTTAGAGGCTGACAATCCTGTGCAGAAACATTTCGTTTACTTTTAACCTGTCAAAAAGTACGAAACGTAAATAATTTTCTTGCATATTATTTAAAATAATTAAGAGAAAACACGTAGAAATTAAAATAAATGCGGAAAAATCTTTCGTTTTTATGTTTCACGAAAATAAGATCTAATTAGAAAGGGTGTTCGATTTATTTTAATCATGACGGAGGATGATGTGATTAAAAGATAAACGAAGTCTGCCGTGACAAAGAAAACTACTTCGGGAATATTTTTCGCATATCGAAAAATTTAAATGTCATTACGACTTCCTAACGACAACTGTTCGCGCACTTTTAATTTATGATTTTTGAAGGGCTTAAAATTCGTAAAATTCCGCTAAAATTTTTCAACGCAACTGAATCCGTTGTCATGACAACGAACGATTCGACCTGGACTTTCAATTTTTGATTGTGTTAACACGGTGTACTATTTTTCTCGAATATTACTTATTGGAAAAAATCGATATAATTTACGAAATATGCATCCCGCGAAGACCGTGAGCCAAGGCGAAGCCGCGGCGAGCCAGCAAACAAGTTCGACGAAGACACTTTGCCGCCGTGGTGCGTACATTTTTTCGACTACCACTTACTCGGCCATTTATTTTGAAGTGTTCAAAACTTGCAGATTTACATTTATGTTTATAATTTCGTAAATTTTTGAAATATGTATTTCATTTACCTTATAAATACGTTATAGACGACGCTAGCATTTCGATGACACCAAAAGCTGTGACGCGAGCGCAGAAATGTTGTAACTTTTTGAGTTGATTTGAAAGAAATTAATTTGACATTTAATTGAATTAGGCCCCGATGCAGGCAGCGCTTTTTATAAATTTCCTAAAAGCAATTAAAAATCATACTAATTGATCCAAGATAAAAGGATTTCAACAGCATTACCGAAAAATAATCAAATGTAAATAATTATTGGTCATCATTTATAAATAAACAGTAATATTAATTAAAATCGATTAATGTCACTTCAGAATATAGGTTGATGTAAAATTCGAATATGGTAATCGAAAAAAAAAAAAAAAAAACTATTAACGACGACAATAATAAAAATGAGAAAAAATTACTCAAGCGATTACTATTTCGAGGGACGAGGACGGTAAAGGTCAAAGGTCGAGGTCGAGCAAAAAATCGGAAAAAATGGGGAAACAATCTTTCAAAATTTCAGTTTCGTGGTAAGAGGTCGGAAAAGGTCATAGGTTGAGGACGACGGAAAATTTTGAGATGTGAATTTTTGAAGAGGTCGCATTTTTTCGATCGCAAATATCGAAACGACGAATTTCTTAAATCGAAAAGCACTTCGGGGGCATCGGACGGTGATTTCGATAGGGAGATGCCTATCGCATAGCGAAATTTGTCGCACTTAGATTCGACAAAAGGGTGGGAACTGACGAGCGGCGTGACGTTCGAACGTACGTACGATAACAATTAATTATTGTTTATAATGTGCATCACGTTATTAACGAATGTGTCGCCGCTGGCGAGTAGTTTTTCTTTTTGTTTAGCAAATCAATATCGTTTTCGTTCGAAAATGTGTGATGTAAATTGTTCGTTCGATTAAATATGATTTTGTTTTATTTGTTTATTTAATTGCTTTTTTCGGTTATTGTTTCAAATCGAGAAAATGATGTGAACGAAACAATTCGCGCACGCACTCTAAAAGAAGTTGACAATTTGTGAACGTTCGGAGCGAGTTCTCGATGTGACTCGCGAACGTTTCCCATCCCGAGTCCTTGAGTGATTGAGTGATAATATACGGCACGGCAGTGAACCCCGGCTCCGGGGATGCACGTGGGTTTTCTAACCTATAATGGCTGACGGCCGTCGAAAGCTGGAGCGCGGGATTTTCGAAAACGAAGGATCGCGCGGCCGGGCCGGCCGAGAATCTTTTCGTTCGTTTAACGGGCGGGGCGCCGTAAATAATCGTCGCGTCGCGTCGGTTCGAAGAGAATTTTTCTTTTTGTTTAGCGCTCGATGTAAATAATCGTCGGTTCGAATAAATAATTTTGTTTTATTTATTTATTTATTTGTTCACTTTCTTCGGTTATCGTTCTGAATCTAGAAAAAGCGTATCGCCGCTTAGTTTTTTCGTCCGACGTACGTCGAGTGCTTTCCTCTGTCGAAATTTGTTGTTAATTAATTATTATCGATGAGCGACTATTTGTTATTAATTTGTTTTAAATCCATATAAAGATGGGCACGTCGAAACGAGCGTCTCGAGGAGCGTAATCGAACGAGAGATAAATAATTCGAAAAAATTTGAACAAAGTAAATAAATACCGACACTATTTGTTGTCGATTGTTTATCGTTATTTGTTATTATCGTTTTAAGTCTAAATAAAGATGGGCACGGCGTGTCGCACGTCGTAAGAAACGTTTCGAGGAGCGGAAACGAACGGAAAGTAAATAATTCGAGAAAATTTGAACGAACTTAGAAAAAATTGCAAAAAAGATTAATCCAACCCCAGTCGACTTGACGCGAACGAACCCAACTGTAATCGACACCACAAAACCCAAGATGGATTTTAAAAAAATTGGCAAGAAATGGGAGGGGGGAGGGGATTTTTAAAAAAATTCGGATTAACGTCGAGGGAGAGGGGGGGGGATTTCCAAAAAAATTTGAATTTACGCGGCCGATCGTCTTAAAGGTCAACGTCACCACCAAAAATATAGGGAAAAGAGGGGGGGGGGATTTTCAAAAAAATTTCAAGTTTAGACGGCGGATCGTCTTAAAGGTCAACGTCACGATCAAAAATATGGGGAAACGGGGGGGGGGCAAAAAAATTTTGAATTTCGATAACGAATCGTTGCAAAGGTCAAGGGTCAAGGTCACGACCGAAAATTGGTGAAGAGTGGGGGGGGGGTTAAATTTTCGGATTTCGAGAAAGAAACTTCGTTAACGTCGAGGGATAAGGGAGGGGGGGGATATTAAAAAAATTTGAAATTAGGCGGCGGATCGTCTCAAAGGGCGCAGGTCAAGGTCACGACTACGAATTTGTGGAAGGGGGGGATTTTTCAAAAATTTTTGAATTTAGACGGCGGAGAGTCTTAAAGGTCAAGGTCGCGACCGAAAATAAGGGCAAGAGGGGGGGGCGATTTTCAAATTTTTTTAAATTTTTCAAAAAAATTTGAATTTATGCGGCGGTTCGTCTTAAATGTCAAAAGTCAAGGTCACGACCGAAAATTTGGTGAAAAAGGGGGGAGATTTTTCAAAATTTGTTGAATTTAAACGGCCGAGAGTCTTAAAGGTCGAAGGTCAAGGTCACGACCGAAAATTTTGGGGCAGCGCCGAAATTTCCAAAAAATTTCGAATTTCCACGCCGTATCGTCTTAAAGGTGAAAGGTCAAGGTCGCGACAGAAAATTCGGGCAAGAGGGGGGACATTTTTCAAAAAATTTAGAATCTAAACAACGGATCGTCTTTAAGATCAAGGTTCAAGGTCGCTACCAATAGTTCGAGAGAAATCGGGTAAAATTTTTTATTTTCGACAGCGAATCGACTTAAAGGTCAAAGGTCACGGCCGAAAATTTGGAAGCAATAGGGATTTTTTTTCAAAACGTCGATTTTCGACAACCGGGCGTGCCAATGGTCTTAGGTCAAGGTCGCGAGCGCGAATGTGAGAACAATATGAAAGAATTTCTTATTCAACCCGAGAAACGAATTGATATCGAAAATAATTGAAATAAAGGTCAAGGTCAAACGGAAGTTCAAGGTCAACCCAACCCAAGCGAACCCAACCCGAGCGAACCCAACCCGAGCGAACCCAACCCGAGCGAACCCAACCCGAGCGAACCCAACCCGAGCGAACCCAACCCGAGCGAACCCAACCAGAACGAACCCAACTCAAGCGAACCCAACAGCGAACCCAACTGTCGCCAACCCGAGCGAGGAATTGCTATCGAAGAAATTAAAAATAAAAAAACATTCGATAAGTCAAAGGTCAAGGTCAAACGGAAGTTCAAGGTCAACCCAACCCGAGAGAACCCAACCCGAGCAAACCCAACTGTAATCGACCCGAGCGAGGAATGGAGATCGAAAACATTAAATTAAAAAAAAATTCGATAAGTTAAAGGTCGAGGTCGAACGAAAGGTCAAGGTCAACCCAACCCGAGCGAACCCAACTGTAGACGACAAAAGCAACGAATTGAGATCGAAAAAGAATTTTTTTTCAACTTAAACGATTGACTTCGGGGTCAAGGTCGAAGGAACCCGAGAGAAAATTCAATTTCCTAGCTGCCGCGAGCCCCAAACGGCGAGCGGCCTTTAATGCGCGAAGCGCTTTCTTCGAATTTTTTTCTCTGTGGTGGGTGTTC
Organism: Dorcus hopei; assembly: GCA_033060865.1. Taxonomy (NCBI): domain Eukaryota; kingdom Metazoa; phylum Arthropoda; class Insecta; order Coleoptera; family Lucanidae; genus Dorcus; species Dorcus hopei. The sequence goes on from JAUPFK010000013.1 coordinate 6,829,914, forward strand.
TCTGTGGGGGGAGTTCAATGGACAAGTGGTCCGGGCCGACAGGCCCGGAGCACTTGTTAAACTAAAAGAAAGTCGCAAGCTCGAAACCCGCTTTTTCGACGATCGCGCCCGCGGCGGACGGAATTTCGAAAAAGCACCGCGGCAGTCCGACGCCGAATTTCGATCGTCGACTTTCCTGCGTCTCGGATCTTTCGATTTCGCCCCCCCGTCGGAACGCCCCCCGAATCGCGCCCGATTTCGCCGTTTTTTCGCGTTTTTTCGACGTCGCGGCCGACGGAAATCCGCAGAAACGTCTTCCGCGACGATCCTCCGGACGATTTTAGGCGGCGGTCGCGAAGCGAACGCCCGTCGCCGAGGGGGGCCGGGGGGCGAAACGTCGGCCGACGTCGCGACGTAAAGCACTTTTCGGGAATTTTTTTCGACCCTCGGACGCGATCGAATCGAGACGGGCCTCGGCATCATAGGGCGAAAAATACCGAAAACTGAATCCGGAGTCCGTCTCGCGAACGGACGCCGGGGTGAGATTTCGCACGGCGGTTTCCGCGGGACGCCCTCTCCGGGCTTCGAAAAATTCCACGCCCCTCATTTACCGACCGAATCGACGGAACTCGAACGTAGACGTCATACCGGCGGCGGTTTCTACCTTCGGACGCCGGGCCCCCGGTCCGGTCCTGAATTTGAACGGGAGCCCGAAAAGCGACGTTTTCGCGGACCGGCGAGAATCGCTCGAAAACGTGATCTCGAAATTTCTTTAAACTCCCCCGCAGGCCGGAAGACCCTCCCGCGCGGCCGACCTGCGGGGCCCGTACCCCGCGAAAACGCGTTTTTTTGAGATACGATTTTTTGAAAATTACGAAATTCGTAAGCTTTTTTTCGGGAATTTTTTACGATACTTGGGAGTGCCCGAATCGAACGGAGCTGCGCGTCATCGTAGGGCAGAAAACGACGAGGAACGCGACGTCGCCTGGCGTTCGAAGATCGGACCTCCCGGAGCGCCGCCACGTGACCGTTCTCCCGGAAAAGGGCGAAGCGACGCTAGAAGGGCGGTTCGAACGCGCCTCGGACGGCGACCGTCGAGCGGGAGTTATAACTACGTTATAACTCCGACTCGAAAATTCGCTCGGAATCGTCGTGGGACGCGCCGTTCGGCGCCGCGGCGCTCGAAGTTTGCTGGCGCCCGCGCCGGAGGCGACGTATTCTCGCACTTCATCGAAAATTGCTCGAAAACGCGAACTCGGAAATTTTAAACTTTCTCGCTCGCCGGAGGACCACCCCGGTACCCGGACCGACGAGGCCCGCGCCCCGGGAAAACGCGAAATTTTGAGACGCGAATTTCTAAAAATTTCGCCGACTTTTTTTTTCGAAATTTTTTCCTCCGAACCGAAGAGATACGGTCCGGGCGTTTCGACGAGAGGACGGCCGCCCTTCCACCTTCGCGAGGACGCCGGTGTCGACCCCGTCGCGATAAATAAGGGAACGGCGAATTTTTAAATCGGGGCCGTCGACGGGGTTTTCTTCGCGAGGTCCGTTCGTAACGCATAGCGATTTCGTCGGACTCGATCTCATAAAAAGGCGGGTATAGACGAGCGCTTCCGCGCGACGAAGTTTTCTGGCGGCGTTCGCGAAATGAACGCGTAGCGTCGCGCAACGAATTAAAGGAGACCCCGCGACGAGAGTTCGATTTGTCGCGACGGCGCCGTCTCGGAACTGAGATGGCGGCGCCGCGATCGAAAATCGCCGCGCGAGAGATGAACACGTCGAGTCGCACATCGAATTAAAGGTCTCGGCGGCGCGACCTCGAATTTTTAGCGACGCCGTCTCGAATTCAAGATGGCGACGCCGCGATCGAAAATCGCCGCGCGAGAGATGAACACGTCGAGTCGTACATCGAATTAAAGGTCTCGGCGGCGAGAACTCGAATTTAATATCGACGCCGTCTGTGATTCGAAGATGGCGAAGACGCGATCGAGAAACGCAGCGCGAGGGGTAAACACGTAAAGTCGCACTTCAAATGAAAGCGTCTCGACGGCGGCGGCGCGAGCTCGAACGTTTTAGCGACGCCGTCTCGGAATCAGAGATGGCGACGCCGCGATCGAAAATCGCCGCGCGAGAGATAAACACGTCAACTCGCACATCAAATGAAAGGTCTCGGCGGCGCGAACTCGACTGTCATATCGACGCCATCTTGGTTTCAAAGATGACCGACTTCTACAATGGAAAGCGTTTCGCGTATCAATCAAATGAAACGTAACGGCAGGGCGAGCCCGACTGACCTTAGAATTAGATTGCGACGCTGACATTTTTGAGGAAATTTTTTATAATAGGTCTTTCTTCGTAATAGGTACCGAATGAAAAAAATATTTCAATTTGAACGCTGTCCTTTGAAGTGCAGGCTTTGCAAAGTAATTTCCAAATCCCTAATAAAATTTTCCCGACAATAAGTCTAGGACCCTTACAAAAAATAAAAACTCATAAACAAATTCAACATCGAAAAAAAGACCATATCCGACGATGACCGTTAAAATTACGTACGGGCTCCTCCCGAGTCCGCCCCTGTACTTTTAAATAACAAATAAATAAAATGAGGCAAACTTATGCGAGACGTGAAAGCTAATGTTGAAGAAATAATATTTCCTTTTTTGGGCGCATAATTATGTTTTTTTTTTATTTTTTTTTTTTTTTCCATTTTTTGGTTATCGTTTCAAACCGAGAAAATATGTCGCTTCGCCTACGTCTGTTGTTAGTAAATGTGTCATATTTCGCACGATGTAGCGTAAATTGTTGGAATGAATTTCTGCTAACGACAGTTGCAGATATTTCTATACTATTATTATTATTATACACGAGATACATTATATGCGTTCGGCAAAAAATTGTTTAAAAAAAGCTTAGAATTAGTGAGGAAGTGGAAAAATCTAAAACAAAATATTTCCGTTTCGTTCATAACAGATAATCATAATTTCAATAGGCTCAATAATTTAAATTTTATTAACGCAACTATGAAATTTATTAACGTAAAATACTTCAGTTAGATTTTTAATGTTTAATTTAGACTAGACAATTTTCATAATTTCATTCTTACATAAATATGCGCAGCTTACAATTTTTTTTTTTCTCTTTAAGATTATTGGCTGGTGTATTTTTAGAGGCTGACAATCCCTAGTGCAGAAACATTTCGTTTACTTTTAACCTGTCAAAAAGTACGAACGTAAATAATTTTCTTGCATATTATTTAAAATAATTAAGAGAAAACACGCAAAATTAAAATAAATGCGGAAAAATCTTTCGTTTTTATGTTTCACGAAAATAAGATCTAATTAGAAAGGGTGTTCGATTTATTTTAATCATGACGGAGGATGATGTGATTAAAGAGCTGCTTTCGTTTATACCTGTGATTACTGATCATGTAATCGTGATCACAATTCTGCGTGTTCGTTCTCTGTGATTACTTTCTCCCCACGTCCGATTAAGCGATCATGATTACAATTTGGATAATCACAAGTTATGTGTGATTTTGTATGATTAGATCACATAAACGTAACCTAGAAACATTATCGGTTTCATGTGTTTTGATCAATATTGGTTGATCATATGATTCTGTTCACCTAATCATTGATTCTATGATTGGTTTGAACGAAAGCAGCTAAGATAAACGAAGTCTGCCGTGACAAAGAAAACTATTTCGTGAATATTTTCGCATATCGAAAATTTAAATGTCATTTCGACTTCCTAACGACAACGGTTCGCGCACTTTTAATTAATGATTTTCATAGGCTTAAAATTCGTAAAATTCCGTTAAAATTTTTCAACGCAACTGAATCCGTTGTCATGACAACGAACGATTCGACCTGGACTTTCAATTTTTGATTGTGTTAACACGGTGTACTATTTTCTCGAATATTACTTATTGGAAAAACACGATACAATTCTACGAAATATGCATCCCGCGAAGACCGTGGAACCAAGGCGAAGCCGCGGCGAGCCAGCAAACAAGTTCGACGAAGACACTTTGCCGCCGTGGTGCGTACATTTTTCGACTACCACTTACTCGGCCATTTATTTTGAAGTGTTCAAAACTTGTAGATTTACATCTATGTTTATAATTTCGTAAATTTTGAAATATGTATTTTACTTTATAAATACGTTATAGACGACGCTAGCATTTCGATGACACCAAAAGCTGTGACGCGAGCGCAGAAATGTTGTAACTTTTTGAGTTGATTTGAAAGAAATTAATTTGACATTTAATTGAATTAGGCCACGATGCAGGCAACGCTTTTTATAAATTTCCTAAAAGCATTTAAAAATCAGACTAATTGATCCAAGATAAAAGGATTTCAACAGCATTACCGAAAAATAATCAAATGTAAATATTTATTGGTCATCATTTATAAATAAACAGTAATATTAATTAAAATTGATTAATGTCACTTCAGAATATAGGTTGATGTAAAATTCGAATATGGTAATCGAAAAAAAAAAAAAACTATTAACGATGACAATAATAAAAATGAGAAAAATTACCAAGCGATTACTATTTGAGGACGAGGACGGTAAAGGTCAAAGGTCGAGGTCGAGCAAAAATCGGAAAATGGGGAAACAATTTTTCAAAATTTCAGTTTCGTGGTAAGAGGTTGAAAAGGTCATAGGTTGAGGACGACGGAAAATTTTGAGATGTGAATTTTTGAAGAGGTCGCATTTTTCGATCGCAAATAACGAAACGACGAATTTTTTAAATCGAAAAGCACTTCGGGGGCATCGGACGTTGATTTCGATACGGAGATGCCTATCGCATAGCGAGATTTGTCGTCAAAAGGGTGGGAACTGACGAGCGGCGTGACGTTCGAACGTACGTACGATAACAATTAATTATTGTTTAATGTGCATCACGTTATTAACGAATGTGTCGCCGCTGGCGAGTAGTTTTTTCTTTTTGTTTAGCAAATCAATATCGTTTTCGTTCGAAAATGTGTGATGTAAATTGTTCGTTCGATTAAATATGATTTTGTTTTATTTGTTTATTTAATTACTTTTTTCGGTTATTGTTTCAAATCGAGAAAAAGATGTTGCTTCGTCAGTTGTTAGTTACTGAATGTGTCACATTATGTAACGTAAATTGTTGGAATGAATTTCTGCTAACGACAGTTGCAGATATTTCTATACTGTTATTATCAGCGTTAGGTGGATGAGATTCCGCTTGCAACAGTCCGCCTGGGTCGCCGCTTATACTGTGCATCTTTATGTATGATCATTGCGCTGGCTCATTTCTCCATAAGCGTGACGAAATTTAATTTCATCGCGTAAGAAATTGTTAAATTTAAAGAAAATTTCGTATTTTCGAATTAAAAATTAAATAAATTAAATTAAACACTAAACGTTCTTTGCTACTGCAAATTATGCATGCGATTATTTGCTATTCCCGTATCGAGTGCACTTAGATGTGACGCTCTTGCCAGCGCGAGCGGAATCCGATCCACCTAACCGTGGTTATTATTATTATACATGAGATACATTATATGCGTTCAGTAAAAAATTGTTTAAAAAAAGCTTACAATTTTTTCCGTTTTAAAGATTATTAACTGCGCGTTTTTTAGAGGCAGACAATCCTGTGCAGAAACATTTCGTTTACTTTTAACTTTAAATAATTACGAAAAAACGTAGAAATTTAAAAAAAATGCGGAAAAGTCTTTCGTTTTTATGTTTCAGGAAAATAAGATCTAATTAGAAAGGGTGTTCGAGTTATTTTAATTATGACGGAGGATAGTTTTCGCGGGCCAGAATTATGAACGTCGAATTTAAAAGATGAACGCCATTATTTAATTATCGTCTGCGAGAATTTTTCTTTTTGTTTAGAGCTCGATTTAAATAATCGTCTTGACGAATAAATAATTTAGTTTTATTTATTTATTTATTTACTTTCGTCGGTTACCGGTCTGAACAGAGAAAAGCGTATCACCGCGTATGTTTTTTCGTCGACGTACGTCGCGTACTCTCCTCTGCCGAAATTTGTCGTTAATTGTTTATCGTTATTTGTTATTACCGTATTAAATCCGAAAGGATGGGCACGGCGTGTGGCACGTCGAAATAAACGTCTCGAGGAGCGGAATAAATGCCGACACTATTTGTTGTCGATTGTTTATCGTTATTTGTTATTATCGTTTTAAATCTAAAAATAAAGATGGCACGGCGTGTCGCACGTCGTAAGAAACGTCTCGAGGAGCGGAAGCGAACGAAAAATAAGTGATTCTCAAAAATTCGAACGAACTTTGAAAAAATTGCAAAAAAGATTAATCCAACCCCAGTCGACTTGACGCGAACGAACCAAACTGTAATCGACACCACAAAACCCAAGATGGATTTAAAAAAATTGGCAAGAAATGGAGGGGAGGGGATTTTTAAAAAAATTCGGATTAACGTCGAGGGAGAGGGGGGGGGGGATTTCCAAAAAAATTTGAATTTACGCGGCCGATCGTCTTAAAGGTCAACGTCACCACCAAAAATATAGGGAAAAGAGGGGGGGGGATTTTCAAAAAAATTTCAAGTTTAGACGGCGGATCGTCTTAAAGGTCAACGTCACGATCAAAAATATGGGGAAACGGGGGGGGGGCAAAAAAATTTTGAATTTCGATAACGAATCGTTGCAAAGGTCAAGGGTCAAGGTCACGACCGAAAATTGGTGAAGAGTGGGGGGGGTTAAATTTTCGGATTTCGAGAAAGAAACTTCGTTAACGTCGAGGGATAAGCGGGCGGATATTCAAAAATTTGAAATTAGGCGGCGGATCGTCTCAAAGGGCGCAGGTCAAGGTCACGACTACGAATTTGTGGAAGGGGGGGATTTTTCAAAAATTTTTGAATTTAGACGGCGGAGAGTCTTAAAGGTCAAGGTCGCGACCGAAAATAAGGGCAAGAGGGGGGGGCGATTTTCAAATTTTTTTAAATTTTTCAAAAAAATTTGAATTTATGCGGCGGTTCGTCTTAAATGTCAAAAGTCAAGGTCACGACCGAAAATTTGGTGAAAAAGGGGGGAGATTTTTCAAAAATTTTTGAATTTAAACGGCCGAGAGTCTTAAAGGTCGAAGGTCAAGGTCACGACCGAAAATTTTGGGGAAGGGGGGAAATTTCCAAAAAATTTCGAATTTCCACGCCGTATCGTCTTAAAGGTGAAAGGTCAAGGTCGCGACAGAAAATTCGGGCAAGAGGGGGGGACATTTTTCAAAAAATTTAGAATCTAAACAACGGATCGTCTTTAAGATCAAGGTTCAAGGTCGCTACCAATAGTTCGAGAGAAATCGGGTAAAATTTTTTATTTTCGACAGCGAATCGACTTAAAGGTCAAAGGTCACGGCCGAAAATTTGGAAGAAATAGGGAAATTTTTTTTAAAAACGTCGATTTTCGACAACCAGGCGTGCCAAAGGTCTCAGGTCAAGGTCACGAGCGCGAATGTGAGAACAATATGAAAGAATTTCTGATTCAACCCGAGCAAGGAATTAAGGTAGAAAAAAATTAAAATATTTTTTTTAACACAAGTTAAAGGTCAAGGTCAAGCGGAAGTTCAAGGTTAACCCATCCCAAACGAACCCAACCCGAGCGAACCCAACGTGGTCGACCAGAGCGAGGAGTTGCGATCGAAAAAATTCAAAATTAAAAAAAAAATCGATAAAGGTCAAGGTCAAACGGAAGTTCAAGGTCAACATAACCGAAGTGAACCCAATCCGAGCGAACCCAACCCAAATGAACCCAACCCAAATGAACCCAACCCAAACAAACCCAACCAGAGCGAACCCAACTGTCGACAATCCGAGCGAGGAATTGCGATCGAAGAAATTAAAATTAAAAAACATTCGATAAGTCATAGGTCATGGTCAAACGGAAGTTCAAGGTCAATCCAACCCGAGAGAACCCAACCCGAGCAAACCCAACTGTAATCGACCCGAGCGAGGAATGGAGATCTAAAACATTAAAATAAAAAAAAAATCGATAAGTTAAAGTTCTAGGTCTAAAGAAAGTTCAATGTCAACCCAACCCGATCGAAACCAACTGTAGACGACAAATGCAACGACTTGCGAGCGAAACTGATTGTTTTGTCAACTTAAACGATTGACTTCGGGGTCAAGGTCGAAGGAACCCGAGAGAAAATTCAATTTCCTAGCTGCCGCGAGCCCCAAACGGCGAGCGGCCTTTAATGCGCGAAGCGCTTTCTTCGAATTTTTTTCTCTGTGGTGGGTGTTCTCTGTGGGGGGAGTTCAATGGACAAGTGGTCCGGGCCGACAGGCCCGGAGCACTTGTTAAACTAAAAGAAAGTCGCAAGCTCGAAACCCGCTTTTTCGACGATCGCGCCCGCGGCGGACGGAATTTCGAAAAAGCACCGCGGCAGTCCGACGCCGAATTTCGATCGTCGACTTTCCTGCGTCTCGGATCTTTCGATTTCGCCCCCCCGTCGGAACGCCCCCCGAATCGCGCCCGATTTCGCCGTTTTTTCGCGTTTTTTCGACGTCGCGGCCGACGGAAATTTTTCCGCGAAAATCCGCAGATACGTCTTCCGCGACGATCCTCCGGACGATTTTAGGCGGCGGTCGCGAAGCGAACGCCCGTCGCCGAGGGGGGCCGGGGGGCGAAACGTCGGCCGACGTCGCGACGTAAAGCACTTTTCGGGAATTTTTTTCGACCCTCGGACGCGATCGAATCGAGACGGGCCTTTCGGCATCGTAGGGCGAAAAATACCGAAAAAACCGAATCCGGAGTCCGTCTCGCGAACGGACGCCGGGGGGGTGAGATTTCGTACGGCGGTTTCCGCGGGACGCCCTCTCCGGGGCTTCGAAAAATTCCACGCCCCTCATTTACCGACCGAATCGGACGGAACTCGGAACGTAGACGTCATACCGGCGGCGGTTTCTACCTTCGGACGCTGGGCCCCCGGTCCGGTCCTGAATTTGAACGGGAGAGCGACGTTTTCGCGGATCGGCGAGAATCGCTCGAAAACGTGATCTCGAAATTTCTTTAAACTCCCCCGCAGGCCGGAAGACCCTCCCGCGCGGCCGACCTGCGGGGCCCGTACCGCGCGAAAACGCGTTTTTTTGAGATACGATTTTTTGAAAATTACGAAATTCGTAAGCTTTTTTTCGGGAATTTTTTACGATACTTGGGAGTGCCCGAATCGAACGGAGCTGCGCGTCATCGTAGGGCAGAAAACGTCGAGGAACGCGACGTCGCCTGGCGTTCGAAGATCGGACCTCCCGGAGCGCCGCCACGTGACCGTTCTCCCGGAAAAGGGCGAAGCGACGCTAGAAGGGCGGTTCGAACGCGCCTCGGACGGCGACCGTCGAGCGGGAGTTCCGACTCGAAAATTCGCTCGGAATCGTCGTGGGACGCGCCGTTCGGCCGCCGCGGCGCCTCGAAGTTTGCCGGCGCTCCGCGCCGGAGGCGACGTATCTCTCGCACTTCGTCGAAAATTGCTCGAAAACGCGAACTCGGAAATTCTTCAAACTTTCTCGCTCGCCGGAGGACCACCCCGGGTACCCGACCGACGAGGCCCGCGCCCCGGGAAAACGCGAAATTTTGAGACGCGAATTTCTAAAAATTTCGCCGACTTTTTTTTTTCGAAATTTTTTTCCTCCGAAATCCGAAGAGATGCGGTCCGGGCGTTTCGACGAGAGGACGGCCGCCTCTTCCACCTTCGCGAGGACGCCGGTGTCGACCCCGTCGTGCGATAAATAAGGGAACGGCGAATTTTTTAAATCGGGGCCGTCGGACGGGGGTTTTCTTCGCGAGATTCGTTCGTAACGCATAGAGAATTTCGTCGGACTCGATTTCTATAAAAGGCGGGTACAGACGAGCCGCTTCCGCGCGACGAAGTTTTCGGCGGCGTTCGCGAAATGAACGCGTAGCGTCGCGCGACGAATTAAAGGAGACCCCGCGACGGCGCCGTCTCGGAATCCAAGATGGCGACGCCGCGATCGAAAATCGCCGCGCGAGAGATAAACACGTCAAGTCGCACATCAAATTAAAGGTCTAGACGGCGCGAACTCGAATGTCTTAGAGACGCCGTCTCGAAACTGAAGATGGCGACGCCGCGATCGAAAACCGCCGCGCGAGAGATAAACACGTCATGTCGGGTATCAAATGAAAGGTCTCGACGGGGCGAACTCGAATGTCTTAGCGATGCCGTCTCGAAACTGAAGATGGCGACGCCGCGATCGAAATCCGCCGCGCGAGAGATAAACACGTCATGTCGGGTATCAAATGAAAGGTCTCGACGGGACGAACTCGACTGTCATGTCGACGCCATCTTGGAATCAAAGATGGCGGCAGGGCAAACCCTTTCGTGTCGCATGTCAAATTAAACGTCCCGACGAGACGACGTCGATAACGTTAGATCACCATCTTGGAATCAAAGACGGCTGCTTTGTGATCGAAAACCGACGATTAGAAGATGAACACTTCGTGTCGTATATCAAATGAAAGGCCTCGACGCGACGGGCCGAACTCGACCGTCATATCGACGGCATCTTGGTTTCAAAGATGACCGACTTCTACGATGGAAAGCGTTTCGCGTATCAATCGAATGAAACGTAACGGCAGGGCGAGCCCGACTGACTTTAGAATTAGATTGCGACGCTCACATTTTTAAGAAAATTTTGTATAATAGGTCTTTCTTCGTAATAGGTACCGAATGAAAAAAATATTTCAATTTGAACGCTGTCCTTTGAAGTGCAGGCTCTGCAAAGTAATTTCCAAATCTCTAATAAAATTTTCCCCGACAATAAGTTTAGGACCGTTACAAAAATTAAATCGTCTTAAACAAATTCAAGATCGAAATAGGACAATAGGACGACGTTATATGCGACGATGAACGTTAAAATTACGTACGGGCTGCTCCCGAGTCCACCCCTGTACTCTTTAAATAAATAAATAAAAATGAGGCAAACTTGCGAGACGTGAAAGCTAATGTTGAAGAAATAATATTTCCCTTATTAGGGCGCATAAATATGATTTTGTTTTATTTTTTTATTTATTTCCATTTTTTGGTTATCGTTTCAAACCGAGAAAATATGCCGCTTCGCCTACGTCTGTTGTTAGTAAACGTGTCACATATTTTTTCGCACGATGTACACAGTAAAACATTAGTGAAAAATTTAAACACTAAAACCGGTGTGTTTAAGTCCAATCAGTTTAGAGTTAAATATTTACTAGGTCCAATTTATGAAATCGTAGAGTTCGTTTTAATAACCGTAGTGTACAATACTCTCTGTTAGAGAACTTATAGATAAATTAGTTATCTCTATTGGTAAATCTTTCATAGAGATTTATAAGAATTTAATACTTTGTAGTGAATATTTAGAGTAATTTTGTAAATAGATTATTTTTTCTAGGACAAATAGAATAGTTTTGAAGGCAGAGAGAAATTAGAGAAAATAATTTTTATATTTTATAGTAGTGTAAAAAATAGTGTTTGCTGTACTCTAGAAATTTCATCTAAAATTTTTACCAGGTACACATTTTACACGACTCATATTTTTTGCTGTGTAGCGTAAATTGTTGGAATGAATTTCTGCTAACGACAGTTGCAGATATTTCTATCCTATTATTATTATTATACACGAGATACATTATACGCGTTCAGTAAAAAAAGCTTAGAATTAGTAAGGAAGTGGAAAAAATCTAAAACAAAATATTTCGTTTCGTTCATAAATAGATAATCACAATTTCAATAGGCTCAATAATTTAAATTTTATTAACGCAACTATGAAATTTATTAATGTAAAATACTTCAGTTAGATTTTTAATGTTTAATTTAGACTAGACAATTTACATTCTTATATAAAATATGCGCAGCTTACAATTTTTTCTTTTTAAGATTATTGACTGCGTATTCTTTAGAGGCTGACAATCCTGTGCAGAAACATTTCGTTTACTTTTAACCTGTCAAAAGTACGAAACGTAAATAATTTTCTTGCATATTATTTAAAATAATTAAGAGAAAACACGTAGAAATTAAAATAAATGCGGAAAAATCTTTCGTTTTTATGTTTCACGAAAATAAGATCTAATTAGAAAGGGTGTTCGATTTATTTTAATCACGACGGAGGATGATGTGATTAAAAGACAAACGAAGTCTGCCGTGACAAAGAAAACTACTTCGGGAATATTTTTCGCATATCGAAAAATTTAAATGTCATTACGACTTCCTAACGACAACTGTTCGCGCACTTTTAATTTATGATTTTTGAAGGGCTTAAAATTCGTAAAATTCCGCTAAAATTTTTCAACGCAACTGAATCCATTGTCATGACAACGAACGATTCGACCTGGACTTTCAATTTTTGATTGTGTTAACACGGTTTACTATTTTTCTCGAATATTACTTATTGGAAAAAATCGATATAATTTACGAAATATGCATCCCGCGAAGACCGCGAGCCAAGGCGAAGCCGCGGCGAGCCAGCAAACAAGTTCGACGAAGACACTTTGCCGCCGTGGTGCGTACATTTTTTCGACTACCACTTATTCGGCCATTTATTTTGAAGTGTTCAAAACTTGCAGATTTATATCTACGTTTATAATTTCGTAAATTTTTGAAATATGTATTTCATTTACCTTATAAATACGTTATAGACGACGCTAGCATTTCGATGACACCAAAAGCTGTGACGCGAGCGCAGAAATGTTGTAACTTTTTGAGTTGATTTGAAAGAAATTAATTTGACATTTAATTGAATTAGGCCCCGATGCAGGCAGCGCTTTTTATAAATTTCCTAAAAGCAATTAAAAATCATACTAATTGATCCAAGATAAAAGGATTTCAACAGCATTACCGAAAAATAATCAAATGTAAATAATTATTGGTCATCATTTATAAATAAACAGTAATATTAATTAAAATCGATTAATGTCACTTCAGAATATAGGTTGATGTAAAATTCGAATATGGTAATCGAAAAAAAAAAAAAAACTATTAACGACGACAATAATAAAAATGAGAAAAATTACTCAAGCGATTAAAATTTAGAGGGACCATGACGGTAAAGGTCAAAGGTCGAGGTCGAGCAAAAAATCGGGAAAAATGGGGAAACAATCTTTCAAAATTTCAGTTTCGTGGTAAGAGGTCGGAAAAGGTCATAGGTTGAGGACGACGGAAAATTTTGAGATGTGAATTTTTGAAGAGGTCGCATTTTTCGATCGCAAATATCGAAACGACGAATTTCTTAAATCGAAAAGCACTTCGGGGCATCGGACGGTGATTTCGATAGGGAGATGCCTATCGCATAGCGAAATTTGTCGCACTTAGATTCGACAAAAGGGTGGGAACTGACGAGCGGCGTGACGTTCGAACGTACGTACGATAACAATTAATTATTGTTTATAATGTGCATCACGTTATTAACGAATGTGTCGCCGCTGGCGAGTAGTTTTTTCTTTTTGTTTAGCAAATCAATATCGTTTTCGTTCGAAAATGTGTGATGTAAATTGTTCGTTCGATTAAATATGATTTTGTTTTATTTGTTTATTTAATTGCTTTTTTCGGTTATTGTTTCAAATCGAGAAAAAGATGTGAACGAAACAATTCACGCACGCACTCTAAAAGAAGTTGACAATTTGTGAACGTTCGGAGCGAGTTCCGATGTGACTCGCGAACGTTTCCCATCCCGAGTCCTTGAGTGATTGAGTGATAATATACGGCACGGCAGTGAACCCCGGGCTCCGGGGGGGATGCACGTGGGTTTTCTAACCTATAATGGCTGACGGCCGTCGAAAGCTGGAGCGCGGGATTTTCGAAAACGAAGGATCGCGCGGCCGGGCCGGCCGAGAATCTTTTCGTTCGTTTAACGGGCGGGGCGCCGTAAATAATCGTCGCGTCGCGTCGGTTCGAAGAGAATTTTTCTTTTTGTTTAGCGCTCGATGTAAATAATCGTCGGTTCGAATAAATAATTTTGTTTTATTTATTTATTTATTTGTTCACTTTCTTCGGTTATCGTTCTGAATCTAGAAAAAGCGTATCGCCGCTTAGTTTTTTCGTCCGACGTACGTCGAGTGCTTTCCTCTGTCGAAATTTGTTGTTAATTAATTATTATCGATGAGCGACTATTTGTTATTAATTTGTTTTAAATCCATAAAAAGATGGGCACGTCGAAACGAGCGTCTCGAGGAGCGTAATCGAACGAGAGATAAATAATTCGAAAAAATTTGAACAAAGTAAATAAATACCGACACTATTTGTTGTCGATTGTTTATCGTTATTTGTTATTATCGTTTTAAGTCTAAATAAAGATGGGCACGGCGTGTCGCACGTCGTAAGAAACGTTTCGAGGAGCGGAAACGAACGGAAAGTAAATAATTCGAGAAAATTTGAACGAACTTAGAAAAAATTGCAAAAAAAAGATTAATCCAACCCCAGTCGACTTGACGCGAACGAACCCAACTGTAATCGACACCACAAAACCCAAGATGGATTTAAAAAAAATTGGCAAGAAATGGGAGGGGAGGGATTTTTAAAAATTCGGATTAACGTCGAGGGAGAGGGGATTTCAAAATATTTGAATTTACGCGGCCGATCGTCTTAAAGGTCAACGTCACCACCAAAAATATAGGGAAAAGAGGGGGGGGGATTTTCAAAAAAATTTCAAGTTTAGACGGCGGATCGTCTTAAAGGTCAACGTCACGATCAAAAATATGGGGAAACGGGGGGGGGCAAAAAAATTTTGAATTTCGATAACGAATCGTTGCAAAGGTCAAGGGTCAAGGTCACGACCGAAAATTGGTGAAGAGTGGGGGGGGTTAAATTTTCGGATTTCGAGAAAGAAACTTCGTTAACGTCGAGGGATAAGGGAGGGGGGGGATATTAAAAAAATTTGAAATTAGGCGGCGGATCGTCTCAAAGGGCGCAGGTCAAGGTCACGACTACGAATTTGTGGAAGGGGGGGGATTTTTCAAAAATTTTTGAATTTAGACGGCGGAGAGTCTTAAAGGTCAAGGTCGCGACCGAAAATAAGGGCAAGAGGGGGGGGCGATTTTCAAATTTTTTTAAATTTTTCAAAAAAATTTGAATTTATGCGGCGGTTCGTCTTAAATGTCAAAAGTCAAGGTCACGACCGAAAATTTGGTGAAAAAGGGGGGAGATTTTTCAAAAATTTTTGAATTTAAACGGCCGAGAGTCTTAAAGGTCGAAGGTCAAGGTCACGACCGAAAATTTTGGGGAAGGGGGGAAATTTCCAAAAAATTTCGAATTTCCACGCCGTATCGTCTTAAAGGTGAAAGGTCAAGGTCGCGACAGAAAATTCGGGCAAGAGGGGGGGACATTTTTCAAAAAATTTAGAATCTAAACAACGGATCGTCTTTAAGATCAAGGTTCAAGGTCGCTACCAATAGTTCGAGAGAAATCGGGTAAAATTTTTTATTTTCGACAGCGAATCGACTTAAAGGTCAAAGGTCACGGCCGAAAATTTGGAAGCAATAGGGATTTTTTTTCAAAACGTCGATTTTCGACAACCGGGCGTGCCAATGGTCTTAGGTCAAGGTCGCGAGCGCGAATGTGAGAACAATATGAAAGAATTTCTTATTCAACCCGAGAAACGAATTGATATCGAAAATAATTGAAATAAAGGTCAAGGTCAAACGGAAGTTCAAGGTCAACCCAACCCAAGCGAACCCAACCCGAGCGAACCCAACCCGAGCGAACCCAACCCGAGCGAACCCAACCCGAGCGAACCCAACCCGAGCGAACCCAACCCGAGCGAACCCAACCAGAACGAACCCAACTCAAGCGAACCCAACAGCGAACCCAACTGTCGCCAACCCGAGCGAGGAATTGCTATCGAAGAAATTAAAAATAAAAAAACATTCGATAAGTCAAAGGTCAAGGTCAAACGGAAGTTCAAGGTCAACCCAACCCGAGAGAACCCAACCCGAGCAAACCCAACTGTAATCGACCCGAGCGAGGAATGGAGATCGAAAGCATTAAATTAAAAAAATAAATAAAGTTAAAGGTCGAGGTCGAACGAAAGGTCAAGGTCAACCCAACCCGAGCGAACCCAACTGTAGACGACAAAAGCAACGAATTGAGATCGAAAAAGAATTTTTTTTCAACTTAAACGATTGACTTCGGGGTCAAGGTCGAAGGAACCTGAGAGAAAATTCAATTTCCTAGCTGCCGCGAGCCCCAAACGGCGAGCGGCCTTTAATGCGCGAAGCGCTTTCTTCGAATTTTTTTCTCTGTGGTGGGTGTTCTCTGTGGGGGGAGTTCAATGGACAAGTGGTCCGGGCCGACAGGCCCGGAGCACTTGTTTAAACTAAAAGAAAGTCGCAAGCTCGAAACCCGCTTTTTCGACGATCGCGCCCGCGGCGGACGGAATTTCGAAAAAGCACCGCGGCAGTCCGACGCCGAATTTCGACCGTCGACTTTCCTGCGTCTCGGATCTTTCGATTTCGCCCCCCCGTCGGAACGCCCCCCGAATCGCGCCCGATTTCGCCGTTTTTTCGCGTTTTTTCGACGTCGCGGCCGACGGAAATTTTTCCGCGAAAATCCGCAGATACGTCTTCCGCGACGATCCTCCGGACGATTTTAGGCGGCGGTCGCGAAGCGAACGCCCGTCGCCGAGGGGGGCCGGGGGGCGAAACGTCGGCCGACGTCGCGACGTAAAGCACTTTTCGGGAATTTTTTTCGACCCTCGGACGCGATCGAATCGAGACGGGCCTTTCGGCATCGTAGGGCGAAAAATACCGAAAAAACCGAATCCGGAGTCCGTCTCGCGAACGGACGCCGGGGGGGTGAGATTTCGTACGGCGGTTTCCGCGGGACGCCCTCTCCGGGGCTTCGAAAAATTCCACGCCCCTCATTTGCCGACCGAATCGGACGGAACTCGGAACGTGGACGTCGTACCGGCGGCGGTTTCTACCTTCGGACGCCGGGCCCCCGGTCCGGTCCTGAATTTTAACGGGAGCCCGAAAAGCGACGTTTTCGCGGATCGGCGAGAATCGCTCGAAAACGTGATCTCGAAATTTCTTTAAACTCCCCCGCAGGCCGGAAGACCCTCCCGCGCGGCCGACCTGCGGGGCCCGTACCGCGCGAAAACGCGTTTTTTTGAGATACGATTTTTTGAAAATTACGAAATTCGTAAGCTTTTTTTCGGGAATTTTTTACGATACTTGGGAGTGCCCGAATCGAACGGAGCTGCGCGTCATCGTAGGGCAGAAAACGTCGAGGAACGCGACGTCGCCTGGCGTTCGAAGATCGGACCTCCCGGAGCGCCGCCACGTGACCGTTCTCCCGGAAAAGGGCGAAGCGACGCTAGAAGGGCGGTTCGAACGCGCCTCGGACGGCGACCGTCGAGCGGGAGTTATAACGTAGTTATAACTCCGACTCGAAAATTCGCTCGGAATCGTCGTGGGACGCGCCGTTCGGCCGCCGCGGCGCCTCGAAGTTTGCCGGCGCTCCGCGCCGGAGGCGACGTATCTCTCGCACTTCGTCGAAAATTGCTCGAAAACGCGAACTCGGAAATTCTTCAAACTTTCTCGCTCGCCGGAGGACCACCCCGGGTACCCGACCGACGAGGCCCGCGCCCCGGGAAAACGCGAAATTTTGAGACGCGAATTTCTAAAAATTTCGCCGACTTTTTTTTTTCGAAATTTTTTTCCTCCGAAATCCGAAGAGATGCGGTCCGGGCGTTTCGACGAGAGGACGGCCGCCTCTTCCACCTTCGCGAGGACGCCGGTGTCGACCCCGTCGTGCGATAAATAAGGGAACGGCGAATTTTTTAAATCGGGGCCGTCGGACGGGGGGTTTTCTTCGCGAGATCCGTTCGTAACGCATAGCGATTTCGTCGGACTCGATTTCTATAAAAAGGCGGGTACAGACGAGCCGCTTCCGTGCGACGAAGTTTTCGGCGGCGTTCGCGAAATGAACGCGTAGCGTCGCGCGACGAATTAAAGGAGACCCCGCGACGGCGCCGTCTCGGAATCCAAGATGGCGACGCCGCGATCGAAAATCGCCGCGCGAGAGATAAACACGTCAAGTCGCACATCAAATTAAAGGTCTAGACGGCGCGAACTCGAATGTCTTAGAGACGCCGTCTCGAAACTGAAGATGGCGACGCCGCGATCGAAAACCGCCGCGCGAGAGATAAACACGTCATGTCGGGTATCAAATGAAAGGTCTCGACGGGGCGAACTCGAATGTCTTAGCGATGCCGTCTCGAAACTGAAGATGGCGACGCCGCAATCGAAATCCGCCGCGCGAGAGATAAACACGTCATGTCGGGTATCAAATGAAAGGTCTCGACGGGACGAACTCGACTGTCATGTCGACGCCATCTTGGAATCAAAGATGGCGGCAGGGCAAACCCTTTCGTGTCGCATGTCAAATTAAACGTCCCGACGAGACGACGTCGATAACGTTAGATCACCATCTTGGAATCAAAGACGGCTGCTTTGTGATCGAAAACCGACGATTAGAAGATGAACACTTCGTGTCGTATATCAAATGAAAGGCCTCGACGCGACGGGCCGAACTCGACCGTCATATCGACGGCATCTTGGTTTCAAAGATGACCGACTTCTACGATGGAAAGCGTTTCGCGTATCAATCGAATGAAACGTAACGGCAGGGCGAGCCCGACTGACTTTAGAATTAGATTGCGACGCTCACATTTTTAAGAAAATTTTGTATAATAGGTCTTTCTTCGTAATAGGTACCGAATGAAAAAATATTTCAATTTGAACGCTGTCCTTTGAAGTGCAGGCTCTGCAAAGTAATTTCAATTCTCTAATAAAACTTTTCCCCGACAATAAGTTTAGGACCGTTACAAAAATAAAATCGTCTTAAACAAATTCAAGATCGAAATAGGACAATAGGACTTCGTTATATGCGACGATGAACGTTAAAATTACGCACGGGCTGCTCCCGAGTCCACCCCTGTACTCTTTAAATAAATAAATAAATAAAAATGAGGCAAACTTGCGAGACGTGAAAGCTAATGTTGAAGAAATAATATTTCCCTTATTAGGGCGCATAAATATGATTTTGTTTTATTACTTTATTTATTTCCATTTTTTTGTTATTGTTTCAAACCGAGAAAAATATGCCGCTTCGCCTACGTCTGTTGTTAGTAAACGTGTCACATATTTTTTCGCACGATGTACACAGTAAAACATTAGTGAAAAATTTAAACACTAAAACCGGTGTGTTTAAGTCCAATCAGTTTAGAGTTAAATATTTACTAGGTCCAATTTATGAAATCGTAGAGTTCGTTTTAATAACCGTAGTGTACAATACTCTCTGTTAGAGAACTTATAGATAAATTAGTTATCTCTATTGGTAAATCTTTCATAGAGATTTATAAGAATTTAATACTTTGTAGTGAATATTTAGAGTAATTTTGTAAATAGATTATTTTTTCTAGGACAAATAGAATAGTTTTGAAGGCAGAGAGAAATTAGAGAAAATAATTTTTATATTTTATAGTAGTGTAAAAAATAGTGTTTGCTGTACTCTAGAAATTTCATCTAAAATTTTTACCAGGTACACATTTTACACGACTCATATTTTTTGCTGTGTAGCGTAAATTGTTGGAATGAATTTCTGCTAACGACAGTTGCAGATATTTCTATCCTATTGTTATTATACATGAGATACATTATACGCGTTCAGTAAAAAAAGCTTAGAATTAGTAAGGAAGTGGAAAAAATCTAAAACAAAATATTTCGTTTCGTTCATAAATAGATAATCACAATTTCAATAGGCTCAATAATTTAAATTTTATTAACGCAACTATGAAATTTATTAATGTAAAATACTTCAGTTAGATTTTTAATGTTTAATTTAGACTAGACAATTTACATTCTTATATAAAATATGCGCAGCTTACAATTTTTTTTTTCTTTTTAAGATTATTGACTGCGTATTCTTTAGAGGCTGACAATCCTGTGCAGAAACATTTCGTTTACTTTTAACCTGTCAAAAAGTACGAAACGTAAATAATTTTCTTGCATATTATTTAAAATAATTAAGAGAAAACACGTAGAAATTAAAATAAATGCGGAAAAATCTTTCGTTTTTATGTTTCACGAAAATAAGATCTAATTAGAAAGGGTGTTCGATTTATTTTAATCACGACGGAGGATGATGTGATTAAAAGACAAACGAAGTCTGCCGTGACAAAGAAAACTACTCCGGGAATATTTTTCGCATATCGAAAAATTTAAATGTCATTACGACTTCCTAACGACAACTGTTCGCGCACTTTTAATTTATGATTTTTGAAGGGCTTAAAATTCGTAAAATTCCGCTAAAATTTTTCAACGCAACTGAATCCATTGTCATGACAACGAACGATTCGACCTGGACTTTCAATTTTTGATTGTGTTAACACGGTTTACTATTTTTCTCGAATATTACTTATTGGAAAAAATCGATATAATTTACGAAATATGCATCCCGCGAAGACCGCGAGCCAAGGCGAAGCCGCGGCGAGCCAGCAAACAAGTTCGACGAAGACACTTTGCCGCCGTGGTGCGTACATTTTTCGACTACCACTTATTCGGCCATTTATTTTGAAGTGTTCAAAACTTGCAGATTTATATCTACGTTTATAATTTCGTAAATTTTTGAAATATGTATTTCATTTACCTTATAAATACGTTATAGACGACGCTAGCATTTCGATGACACCAAAAGCTGTGACGCGAGCGCAGAAATGTTGTAACTTTTTGAGTTGATTTGAAAGAAATTAATTTGACATTTAATTGAATTAGGCCCCGATGCAGGCAGCGCTTTTTATAAATTTCCTAAAAGCAATTAAAAATCATACTAATTGATCCAAGATAAAAGGATTTCAACAGCATTACCGAAAAATAATCAAATGTAAATAATTATTGGTCATCATTTATAAATAAACAGTAATATTAATTAAAATCGATTAATGTCACTTCAGAATATAGGTTGATGTAAAATTCGAATATGGTAATCGAAAAAAAAAAAAAAAAAAACTATTAACGACGACAATAATAAAAATGAGAAAAAATTACTCAAGCGATTACTATTTCGAGGGACGAGGACGGTAAAGGTCAAAGGTCGAGGTCGAGCAAAAAATCGGAAAAATGAAACAATCTTTCAAAATTTCAGTTTCGTGGTAAGAGGTCGGAAAAGGTCATAGGTTGAGGACGACGGAAAATTTTGAGATGTGAATTTTGAAGAGGTCGCATTTTTCGATCGCAAATATCGAAACGACGAATTTCTTAAATCGAAAAGCACTTCGGGGGCATCGGACGGTGATTTCGATAGGGAGATGCCTATCGCATAGCGAAATTTGTCGCACTTAGATTCGACAAAAGGGTGGGAACTGACGAGCGGCGTGACGTTCGAACGTACGTACGATAACAATTAATTATTGTTTATAATGTGCATCACGTTATTAACGAATGTGTCGCCGCTGGCGAGTAGTTTTTTCTTTTTGTTTAGCAAATCAATATCGTTTTCGTTCGAAAATGTGTGATGTAAATTGTTCGTTCGATTAAATATGATTTTGTTTTATTTGTTTATTTAATTACTTTTTTCGGTTATTGTTTCAAATCGAGAAAATGATGTGAACGAAACAATTCGCGCACGCACTCTAAAAGAAGTTGACAATTTGTGAACGTTCGGAGCGAGTTCCGATGTGACTCGCGAACGTTTCCCATCCCGAGTCCTTGAGTGATTGAGTGATAATATACGGCACGGCAGTGAACCCCGGGCTCCGGGGGGGATGCACGTGGGTTTTCTAACCTATAATGGCTGACGGCCGTCGAAAGCTGGAGCGCGGGATTTTCGAAAACGAAGGATCGCGCGGCCGGGCCGGCCGAGAATCTTTTCGTTCGTTTAACGGGCGGGGCGCCGTAAATAATCGTCGCGTCGCGTCGGTTCGAAGAGAATTTTTCTTTTTGTTTAGCGCTCGATGTAAATAATCGTCGGTTCGAATAAATAATTTTGTTTTATTTATTTATTTATTTGTTCACTTTCTTCGGTTATCGTTCTGAATCTAGAAAAAGCGTATCGCCGCTTAGTTTTTTCGTCCGACGTACGTCGAGTGCTTTCCTCTGTCGAAATTTGTTGTTAATTAATTATTATCGATGAGCGACTATTTGTTATTAATTTGTTTTAAATCCATAAAAAGATGGGCACGTCGAAACGAGCGTCTCGAGGAGCGTAATCGAACGAGAGATAAATAATTCGAAAAATTTGAACAAAGTAAATAAATACCGACACTATTTGTTGTCGATTGTTTATCGTTATTTGTTATTATCGTTTTAAGTCTAAATAAAGATGGGCACGGCGTGTCGCACGTCGTAAGAAACGTTTCGAGGAGCGGAAACGAACGGAAAGTAAATAATTCGAGAAAATTTGAACGAACTTAGAAAAAATTGCAAAAAAAAGATTAATCCAACCCCAGTCGACTTGACGCGAACGAACCCAACTGTAATCGACACCACAAAACCCAAGATGGATTTAAAAAATTGGCAAGAAATAGGAGGGGGGGATTTTTAAAAAAATTCGGATTAACGTCGAGGGAGAGGGGGGGGGGATTTCCAAAAAAATTTGAATTTACGCGGCCGATCGTCTTAAAGGTCAACGTCACCACCAAAAATATAGGGAAAAGAGGGGGGGGGGATTTTCAAAAAAATTTCAAGTTTAGACGGCGGATCGTCTTAAAGGTCAACGTCACGATCAAAAATATGGGGAAACGGGGGGGGGGCAAAAAAATTTTGAATTTCGATAACGAATCGTTGCAAAGGTCAAGGGTCAAGGTCACGACCGAAAATTGGTGAAGAGTGGGGGGGGGTTAAATTTTCGGATTTCGAGAAAGAAACTTCGTTAACGTCGAGGGATAAGGGAGGGGGGGGATATTAAAAAAATTTGAAATTAGGCGGCGGATCGTCTCAAAGGGCGCAGGTCAAGGTCACGACTACGAATTTGTGGAAGGGGGGGGATTTTTCAAAAATTTTTGAATTTAGACGGCGGAGAGTCTTAAAGGTCAAGGTCGCGACCGAAAATAAGGGCAAGAGGGGGGGGCGATTTTCAAATTTTTTTAAATTTTTCAAAAAAATTTGAATTTATGCGGCGGTTCGTCTTAAATGTCAAAAGTCAAGGTCACGACCGAAAATTTGGTGAAAAAGGGGGGAGATTTTTCAAAAATTTTTGAATTTAAACGGCCGAGAGTCTTAAAGGTCGAAGGTCAAGGTCACGACCGAAAATTTTGGGGAAGGGGGGAAATTTCCAAAAAATTTCGAATTTCCACGCCGTATCGTCTTAAAGGTGAAAGGTCAAGGTCGCGACAGAAAATTCGGGCAAGAGGGGGGGACATTTTTCAAAAAATTTAGAATCTAAACAACGGATCGTCTTTAAGATCAAGGTTCAAGGTCGCTACCAATAGTTCGAGAGAAATCGGGTAAAATTTTTTATTTTCGACAGCGAATCGACTTAAAGGTCAAAGGTCACGGCCGAAAATTTGGAAGCAATAGGGATTTTTTTTCAAAACGTCGATTTTCGACAACCGGGCGTGCCAATGGTCTTAGGTCAAGGTCGCGAGCGCGAATGTGAGAACAATATGAAAGAATTTCTTATTCAACCCGAGAAACGAATTGATATCGAAAATAATTGAAATAAAGGTCAAGGTCAAACGGAAGTTCAAGGTCAACCCAACCCAAGCGAACCCAACCCGAGCGAACCCAACCCGAGCGAACCCAACCCGAGCGAACCCAACCAGAACGAACCCAACTCAAGCGAACCCAACAGCGAACCCAACTGTCGCCAACCCGAGCGAGGAATTGCTATCGAAGAAATTAAAAATAAAAAAACATTCGATAAGTCAAAGGTCAAGGTCAAACGGAAGTTCAAGGTCAACCCAACCCGAGAGAACCCAACCCGAGCAAACCCAACTGTAATCGACCCGAGCGAGGAATGGAGATCGAAAACATTAAATTAAAAAAAAATTCGATAAGTTAAAGGTCGAGGGCGAAAGAATTGTCAAGGTCAACCCAACCCGAGCGAACCCTCCTGTAGACGACAAAAGCAACGAATTGAGATCGAAAAAGAATATTTTTCAACTTAAACGATACAATTCGGCGTCAAGGTCGAAGGAACCCCAGAGAAAATTCAATTTCCTAGCTGCCGCGAGCCCCAAACGGCGAGCGGCCTTTAATGCGCGAAGCGCTTTCTTCGAATTTTTTCTCTGTGGTGGGTGTTCTCTGTGGGGAGTTCAATGGACAAGTGGTCCGGGCCGACAGGCCCCGAGCACGTTTTTAAACTAAAAGAAAGTCGCAAGCTCGAAACCCGCTTTTTCGACGATCGCGCCCGCGGCGGACGGAATTTCGAAAAAGCACCGCGGCAGTCCGACGCCGAATTTCGACCGTCGACTTTCCTGCGTCTCGGATCTTTCGATTTCGCCCCCCCGTCGGAACGCCCCCCGAATCGCGCCCGATTTCGCCGTTTTTTCGCGTTTTTTCGACGTCGCGGCCGACGGAAATTTTTCCGCGAAAATCCGCAGATACGTCTTCCGCGACGATCCTCCGGACGATTTTAGGCGGCGGTCGCGAAGCGAACGCCCGTCGCCGAGGGGCGAAACGTCGGCCGACGTCGCGACGTAAAGCACTTTTCGGGAATTTTTTTCGACCCTCGGACGCGATCGAATCGAGACGGGCCTTTCGGCATCGTAGGGCGAAAAATACCGAAAAAACCGAATCCGGAGTCCGTCTCGCGAACGGACGCCGGGGGGGTGAGATTTCGTACGGCGGTTTCCGCGGGACGCCCTCTCCGGGGCTTCGAAAAATTCCACGCCCCTCATTTGCCGACCGAATCGGACGGAACTCGGAACGTGGACGTCGTACCGGCGGCGGTTTCTACCTTCGGACGCCGGGCCCCCGGTCCGGTCCTGAATTTTAACGGGAGCCCGAAAAGCGACGTTTTCGCGGATCGGCGAGAATCGCTCGAAAACGTGATCTCGAAATTTCTTTAAACTCCCCCGCAGGCCGGAAGACCCTCCCGCGCGGCCGACCTGCGGGGCCCGTACCGCGCGAAAACGCGTTTTTTTGAGATACGATTTTTTGAAAATTACGAAATTCGTAAGCTTTTTTTCGGGAATTTTTTACGATACTTGGGAGTGCCCGAATCGAACGGAGCTGCGCGTCATCGTAGGGCAGAAAACGTCGAGGAACGCGACGTCGCCTGGCGTTCGAAGATCGGACCTCCCGGAGCGCCGCCACGTGACCGTTCTCCCGGAAAGGGCGAAGCGACGCTAGAAGGGCGGTTCGAACGCGCCTCGGACGGCGACCGTCGAGCGGGAGTTATAACGTAGTTATAACTCCGACTCGAAAATTCGCTCGGAATCGTCGTGGGACGCGCCGTTCGGCCGCCGCGGCGCCTCGAAGTTTGCCGGCGCTCCGCGCCGGAGGCGACGTATCTCTCGCACTTCGTCGAAAATTGCTCGAAAACGCGAACTCGGAAATTCTTCAAACTTTCTCGCTCGCCGGAGGACCACCCCGGGTACCCGACCGACGAGGCCCGCGCCCCGGGAAAACGCGAAATTTTGAGACGCGAATTTCTAAAAATTTCGCCGACTTTTTCGAAATTTTTTCCTCCGAAATCCGAAGAGATGCGGTCCGGGCGTTTCGACGAGAGGACGGCCGCCTCTTCCACCTTCGCGAGGACGCCGGTGTCGACCCCGTCGTGCGATAAATAAAGGGAACGGCGAATTTTTAAATCAGGGCCGTCGGACGGGGGTTTTCTTCGCGAGATCCGTTCGTAACGCATAGCGATTTCGTCGGACTCGATTTCTATAAATGGCGGGTACAGACGAGCCGCTTCCGTGCGACGAAGTTTTCGGCGGCGTTCGCGAAATGAACGCGTAGCGTCGCGCGACGAATTAAAGGAGACCCCGCGACGGCGCCGTCTCGGAATCCAAGATGGCGACGCCGCGATCGAAAATCGCCGCGCGAGAGATAAACACGTCAAGTCGCACATCAAATTAAAGGTCTAGACGGCGCGAACTCGAATGTCTTAGAGACGCCGTCTCGAAACTGAAGATGGCGACGCCGCGATCGAAAACCGCCGCGCGAGAGATAAACACGTCATGTCGGGTATCAAATGAAAGGTCTCGACGGGGCGAACTCGAATGTCTTAGCGATGCCGTCTCGAAACTGAAGATGGCGACGCCGCAATCGAAATCCGCCGCGCGAGAGATAAACACGTCATGTCGGGTATCAAATGAAAGGTCTCGACGGGACGAACTCGACTGTCATGTCGACGCCATCTTGGAATCAAAGATGGCGGCAGGGCAAACCCTTTCGTGTCGCATGTCAAATTAAACGTCCCGACGAGACGACGTCGATAACGTTAGATCACCATCTTGGAATCAAAGACGGCTGCTTTGTGATCGAAAACCGACGATTAGAAGATGAACACTTCGTGTCGTATATCAAATGAAAGGCCTCGACGCGACGGGCCGAACTCGACCGTCATATCGACGGCATCTTGGTTTCAAAGATGACCGACTTCTACGATGGAAAGCGTTTCGCGTATCAATCGAATGAAACGTAACGGCAGGGCGAGCCCGACTGACTTTAGAATTAGATTGCGACGCTCACATTTTTAAGAAAATTTTGTATAATAGGTCTTTCTTCGTAATAGGTACCGAATGAAAAAAATATTTCAATTTGAACGCTGTCCTTTGAAGTGCAGGCTCTGCAAAGTAATTTCCAATTCTCTAATAAAACTTTTCCCCGACAATAAGTTTAGGACCGTTACAAAAATAAAATCGTCTTAAACAAATTCAAGATCGAAATAGGACAATAGGACTTCGTTATATGCGACGATGAACGTTAAAATTACGCACGGGCTGCTCCCGAGTCCACCCCTGTACTCTTTAAATAAATAAATAAATAAAAATGAGGCAAACTTGCGAGACGTGAAAGCTAATGTTGAAGAAATAATATTTCCCTTATTAGGGCGCATAAATATGATTTTGTTTTATTACTTTATTTATTTCCATTTTTTTGTTATTGTTTCAAACCGAGAAAAATATGCCGCTTCGCCTACGTCTGTTGTTAGTAAACGTGTCACATATTTTTTCGCACGATGTACACAGTAAAACATTAGTGAAAAATTTAAACACTAAAACCGGTGTGTTTAAGTCCAATCAGTTTAGAGTTAAATATTTACTAGGTCCAATTTATGAAATCGTAGAGTTCGTTTTAATAACCGTAGTGTACAATACTCTCTGTTAGAGAACTTATAGATAAATTAGTTATCTCTATTGGTAAATCTTTCATAGAGATTTATAAGAATTTAATACTTTGTAGTGAATATTTAGAGTAATTTTGTAAATAGATTATTTTTCTAGGACAAATAGAATAGTTTTGAAGGCAGAGAGAAATTAGAGAAAATAATTTTTATATTTTATAGTAGTGTAAAAATAGTGTTTGCTGTACACTAGAAATTTCATCAAAAATTTTTACCATGTACACATTTTACACGACTCATATTTTTAGCTGTGTAGCGTAAATTGTTGGAATGAATTTCTGCTAACGACAGTTGCAGATATTTCTATCCTATTGTTATTATACATGAGATACATTATACGCGTTCAGTAAAAAAAGCTTAGAATTAGTAAGGAAGTGGAAAAAATCTAAAACAAAATATTTCGTTTCGTTCATAAATAGATAATCACAATTTCAATAGGCTCAATAATTTAAATTTTATTAACGCAACTATGAAATTTATTAATGTAAAATACTTCAGTTAGATTTTTAATGTTTAATTTAGACTAGACAATTTACATTCTTATATAAAATATGCGCAGCTTACAATTTTGTTTTTTTTTAAGATTATTGACTGCGTATTCTTTAGAGGCTGACAATCCTGTGCAGAAACATTTCGTTTACTTTTAACCTGTCAAAAAGTACGAAACGTAAATAATTTTCTTGCATATTATTTAAAATAATTAAGAGAAAACACGTAGAAATTAAAATAAATGCGGAAAAATCTTTCGTTTTTATGTTTCACGAAAATAAGATCTAATTAGAAAGGGTGTTCGATTTATTTTAATCACGACGGAGGATGATGTGATTAAAAGACAAACGAAGTCTGCCGTGACAAAGAAAACTACTCCGGGAATATTTTTCGCATATCGAAAAATTTAAATGTCATTACGACTTCCTAACGACAACTGTTCGCGCACTTTTAATTTATGATTTTTGAAGGGCTTAAAATTCGTAAAATTCCGCTAAAATTTTTCAACGCAACTGAATCCATTGTCATGACAACGAACGATTCGACCTGGACTTTCAATTTTTGATTGTGTTAACACGGTTTACTATTTTTCTCGAATATTACTTATTGGAAAAAATCGATATAATTTACGAAATATGCATCCCGCGAAGACCGCGAGCCAAGGCGAAGCCGCGGCGAGCCAGCAAACAAGTTCGACGAAGACACTTTGCCGCCGTGGTGCGTACATTTTTTCGACTACCACTTATTCGGCCATTTATTTTGAAGTGTTCAAAACTTGCAGATTTATATCTACGTTTATAATTTCGTAAATTTTTGAAATATGTATTTCATTTACCTTATAAATACGTTATAGACGACGCTAGCATTTCGATGACACCAAAAGCTGTGACGCGAGCGCAGAAATGTTGTAACTTTTTGAGTTGATTTGAAAGAAATTAATTTGACATTTAATTGAATTAGGCCCCGATGCAGGCAGCGCTTTTTATAAATTTCCTAAAAGCAATTAAAAATCATACTAATTGATCCAAGATAAAAGGATTTCAACAGCATTACCGAAAAATAATCAAATGTAAATAATTATTGGTCATCATTTATAAATAAACAGTAATATTAATTAAAATCGATTAATGTCACTTCAGAATATAGGTTGATGTAAAATTCGAATATGGTAATCGAAAAAAAAAAAAAAAACTATTAACGACGACAATAATAAAAATGAGAAAAAATTACTCAAGCGATTACTATTTCGAGGGACGAGGACGGTAAAGGTCAAAGGTCGAGGTCGAGCAAAAAATCGGAAAAAATGGGGAAACAATCTTTCAAAATTTCAGTTTCGTGGTAAGAGGTCGGAAAAGGTCATAGGTTGAGGACGACGGAAAATTTTGAGATGTGAATTTTTGAAGAGGTCGCATTTTTTCGATCGCAAATATCGAAACGACGAATTTCTTAAATCGAAAAGCACTTCGGGGGCATCGGACGGTGATTTCGATAGGGAGATGCCTATCGCATAGCGAAATTTGTCGCACTTAGATTCGACAAAAGGGTGGGAACTGACGAGCGGCGTGACGTTCGAACGTACGTACGATAACAATTAATTATTGTTTAATGTGCATCACGTTATTAACGAATGTGTCGCCGCTGGCGAGTAGTTTTTCTTTTTGTTTATATCGTTTTCGTTCGAAAATGTGTGATGTAAATTGTTCGTTCGATTAAATATGATTTTGTTTTATTTGTTTATTTAATTGCTTTTTTCGGTTATTGTTTCAAATCGAGAAAAAGATGTGAACGAAACAATTCACGCACGCACTCTAAAAGAAGTTGACAATTTGTGAACGTTCGGAGCGAGTTCCGATGTGACTCGCGAACGTTTCCCATCCCGAGTCCTTGAGTGATTGAGTGATAATATACGGCACGGCAGTGAACCCCGGGCTCCGGGGGGGATGCACGTGGGTTTTCTAACCTATAATGGCTGACGGCCGTCGAAAGCTGGAGCGCGGGATTTTCGAAAACGAAGGATCGCGCGGCCGGGCCGGCCGAGAATCTTTTCGTTCGTTTAACGGGCGGGGCGCCGTAAATAATCGTCGCGTCGCGTCGGTTCGAAGAGAATTTTTCTTTTTGTTTAGCGCTCGATGTAAATAATCGTCGGTTCGAATAAATAATTTTGTTTTATTTATTTATTTATTTGTTCACTTTCTTCGGTTATCGTTCTGAATCTAGAAAAAGCGTATCGCCGCTTAGTTTTTTCGTCCGACGTACGTCGAGTGCTTTCCTCTGTCGAAATTTGTTGTTAATTAATTATTATCGATGAGCGACTATTTGTTATTAATTTGTTTTAAATCCATAAAAAGATGGGCACGTCGAAACGAGCGTCTCGAGGAGCGTAATCGAACGAGAGATAAATAATTCGAAAAAATTTGAACAAAGTAAATAAATACCGACACTATTTGTTGTCGATTGTTTATCGTTATTTGTTATTATCGTTTTAAGTCTAAATAAAGATGGGCACGGCGTGTCGCACGTCGTAAGAAACGTTTCGAGGAGCGGAAACGAACGGAAAGTAAATAATTCGAGAAAATTTGAACGAACTTAGAAAAAATTGCAAAAAAAAGATTAATCCAACCCCAGTCGACTTGACGCGAACGAACCCAACTGTAATCGACACCACAAAACCCAAGATGGATTTAAAAAAAATTGGCAAGAAATGGGAGGGGGGAGGGGATTTTTAAAAAAATTCGGATTAACGTCGAGGGAGAGGGGGGGGGGATTTCCAAAAAAATTTGAATTTACGCGGCCGATCGTCTTAAAGGTCAACGTCACCACCAAAAATATAGGGAAAAGAGGGGGGGGGGATTTTCAAAAAAATTTCAAGTTTAGACGGCGGATCGTCTTAAAGGTCAACGTCACGATCAAAAATATGGGGAAACGGGGGGGGGGCAAAAAAATTTTGAATTTCGATAACGAATCGTTGCAAAGGTCAAGGGTCAAGGTCACGACCGAAAATTGGTGAAGAGTGGGGGGGGGTTAAATTTTCGGATTTCGAGAAAGAAACTTCGTTAACGTCGAGGGATAAGGGAGGGGGGGATATTAAAAAAATTTGAAATTAGGCGGCGGATCGTCTCAAAGGGCGCAGGTCAAGGTCACGACTACGAATTTGTGGAAGGGGGGGATTTTTCAAAAATTTTTGAATTTAGACGGCGGAGAGTCTTAAAGGTCAAGGTCGCGACCGAAAATAAGGGCAAGAGGGGGGAGGCGATTTTCAAATTTTTTTAAATTTTTCAAAAAAATTTGAATTTATACGGCGGTTCGTCTTAAATGTCAAAAGTCAAGGTCACGACCAAAAATTTGGTGAAAGAGGGAAATTTTTCAAAAATTTTTGAATTTAGACGGCAGAGAGTCTTAAAGGTCAAAGGTCAAGGTCACGACCGAAAATTTTGGGGAAGGGGGGAAATTTCCAAAAAATTTCGAATTTCCACGCCGTATCGTCTTAAAGGTGAAAGGTCAAGGTCGCGACAGAAAATTCGGGCAAGAGGGGGGACATTTTTCAAAAAATTTAGAATCTAAACAACGGATCGTCTTTAAGATCAAGGTTCAAGGTCGCTACCAATAGTTCGAGAGAAATCGGGTAAAATTTTTTATTTTCGACAGCGAATCGACTTAAAGGTCAAAGGTCACGGCCGAAAATTTGGAAGCAATAGGGATTTTTTTTCAAAACGTCGATTTTCGACAACCGGGCGTGCCAATGGTCTTAGGTCAAGGTCGCGAGCGCGAATGTGAGAACAATATGAAAGAATTTCTTATTCAACCCGAGAAACGAATTGATATCGAAAATAATTGAAATAAAGGTCAAGGTCAAACGGAAGTTCAAGGTCAACCCAACCCAAGCGAACCCAACCCGAGCGAACCCAACCCGAGCGAACCCAACCCGAGCGAACCCAACCCGAGCGAACCCAACCCGAGCGAACCCAACCAGAACGAACCCAACTCAAGCGAACCCAACAGCGAACCCAACTGTCGCCAACCCGAGCGAGGAATTGCTATCGAAGAAATTAAAAATAAAAAAACATTCGATAAGTCAAAGGTCAAGGTCAAACGGAAGTTCAAGGTCAACCCAACCCGAGAGAACCCAACCCGAGCAAACCCAACTGTAATCGACCCGAGCGAGGAATGGAGATCGAAAACATTAAATTAAAAAAAAATTCGATAAGTTAAAGGTCGAGGTCGAACGAAAGGTCAAGGTCAACCCAACCCGAGCGAACCCAACTGTAGACGACAAAAGCAACGAATTGAGATCGAAAAAGAATTTTTTTTCAACTTAAACGATTGACTTCGGGGTCAAGGTCGAAGGAACCCGAGAGAAAATTCAATTTCCTAGCTGCCGCGAGCCCCAAACGGCGAGCGGCCTTTAATGCGCGAAGCGCTTTCTTCGAATTTTTTTCTCTGTGGTGGGTGTTCTCTGTGGGGGGAGTTCAATGGACAAGTGGTCCGGGCCGACAGGCCCGGAGCACTTGTTTAAACTAAAAGAAAGTCGCAAGCTCGAAACCCGCTTTTTCGACGATCGCGCCCGCGGCGGACGGAATTTCGAAAAAGCACCGCGGCAGTCCGACGCCGAATTTCGACCGTCGACTTTCCTGCGTCTCGGATCTTTCGATTTCGCCCCCCCGTCGGAACGCCCCCCGAATCGCGCCCGATTTCGCCGTTTTTTCGCGTTTTTTCGACGTCGCGGCCGACGGAAATTTTTCCGCGAAAATCCGCAGATACGTCTTCCGCGACGATCCTCCGGACGATTTTAGGCGGCGGTCGCGAAGCGAACGCCCGTCGCCGAGGGGGGCCGGGGGGCGAAACGTCGGCCGACGTCGCGACGTAAAGCACTTTTCGGGAATTTTTTTCGACCCTCGGACGCGATCGAATCGAGACGGGCCTTTCGGCATCGTAGGGCGAAAATACCGAAAAACCGAATCCGGAGTCCGTCTCGCGAACGGACGCCGGGGTGAGATTTCGTACGGCGGTTTCCGCGGGACGCCCTCTCCGGGGCTTCGAAAAATTCCACGCCCCTCATTTGCCGACCGAATCGGACGGAACTCGGAACGTGGACGTCGTACCGGCGGCGGTTTCTACCTTCGGACGCCGGGCCCCCGGTCCGGTCCTGAATTTTAACGGGAGCCCGAAAAGCGACGTTTTCGCGGATCGGCGAGAATCGCTCGAAAACGTGATCTCGAAATTTCTTTAAACTCCCCCGCAGGCCGGAAGACCCTCCCGCGCGGCCGACCTGCGGGGCCCGTACCGCGCGAAAACGCGTTTTTTTGAGATACGATTTTTTGAAAATTACGAAATTCGTAAGCTTTTTTTCGGGAATTTTTTACGATACTTGGGAGTGCCCGAATCGAACGGAGCTGCGCGTCATCGTAGGGCAGAAAACGTCGAGGAACGCGACGTCGCCTGGCGTTCGAAGATCGGACCTCCCGGAGCGCCGCCACGTGACCGTTCTCCCGGAAAAGGGCGAAGCGACGCTAGAAGGGCGGTTCGAACGCGCCTCGGACGGCGACCGTCGAGCGGGAGTTATAACGTAGTTATAACTCCGACTCGAAAATTCGCTCGGAATCGTCGTGGGACGCGCCGTTCGGCCGCCGCGGCGCCTCGAAGTTTGCCGGCGCTCCGCGCCGGAGGCGACGTATCTCTCGCACTTCGTCGAAAATTGCTCGAAAACGCGAACTCGGAAATTCTTCAAACTTTCTCGCTCGCCGGAGGACCACCCCGGGTACCCGACCGACGAGGCCCGCGCCCCGGGAAAACGCGAAATTTTGAGACGCGAATTTCTAAAAATTTCGCCGACTTTTTTTTTTCGAAATTTTTTTCCTCCGAAATCCGAAGAGATGCGGTCCGGGCGTTTCGACGAGAGGACGGCCGCCTCTTCCACCTTCGCGAGGACGCCGGTGTCGACCCCGTCGTGCGATAAATAAGGGAACGGCGAATTTTTTAAATCGGGGCCGTCGGACGGGGGGTTTTCTTCGCGAGATCCGTTCGTAACGCATAGCGATTTCGTCGGACTCGATTTCTATAAAAGGCGGGTACAGACGAGCCGCTTCCGTGCGACGAAGTTTTCGGCGGCGTTCGCGAAATGAACGCGTAGCGTCGCGCGACGAATTAAAGGAGACCCCGCGACGGCGCCGTCTCGGAATCCAAGATGGCGACGCCGCGATCGAAAATCGCCGCGCGAGAGATAAACACGTCAAGTCGCACATCAAATTAAAGGTCTAGACGGCGCGAACTCGAATGTCTTAGAGACGCCGTCTCGAAACTGAAGATGGCGACGCCGCGATCGAAAACCGCCGCGCGAGAGATAAACACGTCATGTCGGGTATCAAATGAAAGGTCTCGACGGGGCGAACTCGAATGTCTTAGCGATGCCGTCTCGAAACTGAAGATGGCGACGCCGCAATCGAAATCCGCCGCGCGAGAGATAAACACGTCATGTCGGGTATCAAATGAAAGGTCTCGACGGGACGAACTCGACTGTCATGTCGACGCCATCTTGGAATCAAAGATGGCGGCAGGGCAAACCCTTTCGTGTCGCATGTCAAATTAAACGTCCCGACGAGACGACGTCGATAACGTTAGATCACCATCTTGGAATCAAAGACGGCTGCTTTGTGATCGAAAACCGACGATTAGAAGATGAACACTTCGTGTCGTATATCAAATGAAAGGCCTCGACGCGACGGGCCGAACTCGACCGTCATATCGACGGCATCTTGGTTTCAAAGATGACCGACTTCTACGATGGAAAGCGTTTCGCGTATCAATCGAATGAAACGTAACGGCAGGGCGAGCCCGACTGACTTTAGAATTAGATTGCGACGCTCACATTTTTAAGAAAATTTTGTATAATAGGTCTTTCTTCGTAATAGGTACCGAATGAAAAAATATTTCAATTTGAACGCTGTCCTTTGAAGTGCAGGCTCTGCAAAGTAATTTCCAATTCTCTAATAAAACTTTTCCCCGACAATAAGTTTAGGACCGTTACAAAAATAAAATCGTCTTAAACAAATTCAAGATCGAAATAGGACAATAGGACTTCGTTATATGCGACGATGAACGTTAAAATTACGCACGGGCTGCTCCCGAGTCCACCCCTGTACTCTTTAAATAAATAAATAAATAAAAATGAGGCAAACTTGCGAGACGTGAAAGCTAATGTTGAAGAAATAATATTTCCCTTATTAGGGCGCATAAATATGATTTTGTTTTATTACTTTATTTATTTCCATTTTTTTGTTATTGTTTCAAACCGAGAAAAATATGCCGCTTCGCCTACGTCTGTTGTTAGTAAACGTGTCACATATTTTTTCGCACGATGTACACAGTAAAACATTAGTGAAAAATTTAAACACTAAAACCGGTGTGTTTAAGTCCAATCAGTTTAGAGTTAAATATTTACTAGGTCCAATTTATGAAATCGTAGAGTTCGTTTTAATAACCGTAGTGTACAATACTCTCTGTTAGAGAACTTATAGATAAATTAGTTATCTCTATTGGTAAATCTTTCATAGAGATTTATAAGAATTTAATACTTTGTAGTGAATATTTAGAGTAATTTTGTAAATAGATTATTTTTTCTAGGACAAATAGAATAGTTTTGAAGGCAGAGAGAAATTAGAGAAAATAATTTTTATATTTTATAGTAGTGTAAAAAATAGTGTTTGCTGTACTCTAGAAATTTCATCTAAAATTTTTACCAGGTACACATTTTACACGACTCATATTTTTTGCTGTGTAGCGTAAATTGTTGGAATGAATTTCTGCTAACGACAGTTGCAGATATTTCTATCCTATTGTTATTATACATGAGATACATTATACGCGTTCAGTAAAAAAAGCTTAGAATTAGTAAGGAAGTGGAAAAAATCTAAAACAAAATATTTCGTTTCGTTCATAAATAGATAATCACAATTTCAATAGGCTCAATAATTTAAATTTTATTAACGCAACTATGAAATTTATTAATGTAAAATACTTCAGTTAGATTTTTAATGTTTAATTTAGACTAGACAATTTACATTCTTATATAAAATATGCGCAGCTTACAATTTTTTTTTTCTTTTTAAGATTATTGACTGCGTATTCTTTAGAGGCTGACAATCCTGTGCAGAAACATTTCGTTTACTTTTAACCTGTCAAAAAGTACGAAACGTAAATAATTTTCTTGCATATTATTTAAAATAATTAAGAGAAAACACGTAGAAATTAAAATAAATGCGGAAAAATCTTTCGTTTTTATGTTTCACGAAAATAAGATCTAATTAGAAAGGGTGTTCGATTTATTTTAATCACGACGGAGGATGATGTGATTAAAAGACAAACGAAGTCTGCCGTGACAAAGAAAACTACTCCGGGAATATTTTTCGCATATCGAAAAATTTAAATGTCATTACGACTTCCTAACGACAACTGTTCGCGCACTTTTAATTTATGATTTTTGAAGGGCTTAAAATTCGTAAAATTCCGCTAAAATTTTTCAACGCAACTGAATCCATTGTCATGACAACGAACGATTCGACCTGGACTTTCAATTTTTGATTGTGTTAACACGGTTTACTATTTTTCTCGAATATTACTTATTGGAAAAAATCGATATAATTTACGAAATATGCATCCCGCGAAGACCGCGAGCCAAGGCGAAGCCGCGGCGAGCCAGCAAACAAGTTCGACGAAGACACTTTGCCGCCGTGGTGCGTACATTTTTCGACTACCACTTATTCGGCCATTTATTTTGAAGTGTTCAAAACTTGCAGATTTATATCTACGTTTATAATTTCGTAAATTTTTGAAATATGTATTTCATTTACCTTATAAATACGTTATAGACGACGCTAGCATTTCGATGACACCAAAAGCTGTGACGCGAGCGCAGAAATGTTGTAACTTTTTGAGTTGATTTGAAAGAAATTAATTTGACATTTAATTGAATTAGGCCCCGATGCAGGCAGCGCTTTTTATAAATTTCCTAAAAGCAATTAAAAATCATACTAATTGATCCAAGATAAAAGGATTTCAACAGCATTACCGAAAAATAATCAAATGTAAATAATTATTGGTCATCATTTATAAATAAACAGTAATATTAATTAAAATCGATTAATGTCACTTCAGAATATAGGTTGATGTAAAATTCGAATATGGTAATCGAAAAAAAAAAAAAAAAACTATTAACGACGACAATAATAAAAATGAGAAAAAATTACTCAAGCGATTACTATTTCGAGGGACGAGGACGGTAAAGGTCAAAGGTCGAGGTCGAGCAAAAAATCGGAAAAAATGGGGAAACAATCTTTCAAAATTTCAGTTTCGTGGTAAGAGGTCGGAAAAGGTCATAGGTTGAGGACGACGGAAAATTTTGAGATGTGAATTTTTGAAGAGGTCGCATTTTTTCGATCGCAAATATCGAAACGACGAATTTCTTAAATCGAAAAGCACTTCGGGGGCATCGGACGGTGATTTCGATAGGGAGATGCCTATCGCATAGCGAAATTTGTCGCACTTAGATTCGACAAAAGGGTGGGAACTGACGAGCGGCGTGACGTTCGAACGTACGTACGATAACAATTAATTATTGTTTATAATGTGCATCACGTTATTAACGAATGTGTCGCCGCTGGCGAGTAGTTTTTTCTTTTTGTTTAGCAAATCAATATCGTTTTCGTTCGAAAATGTGTGATGTAAATTGTTCGTTCGATTAAATATGATTTTGTTTTATTTGTTTATTTAATTACTTTTTTCGGTTATTGTTTCAAATCGAGAAAATGATGTGAACGAAACAATTCGCGCACGCACTCTAAAAAGAAGTTGACAATTTGTGAACGTTCGGAGCGAGTTCCGATGTGACTCGCGAACGTTTCCCATCCCGTGTCCTTTTGTGATGAGTGATAATATACGGCACGGCAGTGAACCCCGGGCTCCAGGGGATGCACGTGGGTTTTCTAACCTATAATGGCTGACGGCCGTCGAAAGCTGGAGCGCAGGAT